>CM040240.1:192696393-192896393 GCA_022545495.1 Chrysanthemum lavandulifolium
ACTTGGGATCCGGCTAGCACAAAGCAGGGATCAGTGGGAGCTCCTCTTGCCCATGGGTATTTTTGGTTATGGGTCATGGGTCATGGGTTATGGGTTGATCCATGGTTTTATTTCTAGATACAATGTATCTTAAGGATACAATGAACTTGGTTAAGTGGTATAAATAAAACCATGGGTTATGGGTCAAAACCATTTGCTAGTTTTACCTATTTAGTATATACTTGTTTTACCCATTTTAGTATATACTTGTTTTACCCATTTTGGTATATACTTAGTTAAGTATATTTTATCCCAATATGTAAACACTAGTTGTTGTACATATGTATATCTTAAGCAGAAAATCACTTATACTAGTTTTAGTGTTTTATGTGAAAGCGTAAGTGTGTTAGAAAACTATTAGTTCAAACCATTCACGTATTTTATTTGTTTCGTTAAAATGATCTTACTTTTGTTATCGACAAAACATTAGAAGATCGTAAAATATAAATAAACGTTTTTACGGCTTATTTGTATTAACAGAACTTTTAAGAGGATGTAAAGACGGCTTTTCTTAACGGAGACCTTAAAGCGTCGTATCGTCACCAACCGGAAGGTTTTGTGAATCCAGTATCCTACTCATGTCTATTGCTTGAAGAAGGCTTTTCTGACTTGAAGCAAGCTCCAAAGAACCATGATGCGATCGCTATCAAAGTTTCTTCTATCTACTAGGTTCGACAAAGGCGGTTGATCCGACATTGTTCACCGTAAAGTCGGGCAAACACTTAATTCACGTTCAAATCTATGTTGATGATACTATTTTTGCCTCGACCGATCCCAATGAAATGACCATTTTTCTAAGGAGAAGGGCTCCAAATTTCAAATGTCAATGATGGGACAAATGTCATTTTCTTGGGATTACAAATTCACAAAGTCCGGAGGCATTTTATCAATCAATCTAAATATGCTAATGAGATTTTAAAGAAATTTGGATTTGATTCTTGTGACCTATTGACACTCCATGGTGGGCGTAATAAAGCGGATGAGGACCTCTCAAGGATCATGGTAGACGGACTAATTATCGTAGTATGATTGGGTCCACGATGTACCTTCTTGCGCGATGGAGACCGGACATTACATTCGATGTATGCATGTGTGCTAGATACCGAGCTAAGCCTACCAAAAGCACCTTGAAGCGGTTAAGCGGGTCTTCGGTATCTTCAAGGAACCATCAACATGGGACTTTGGTACCAAGGACACGGTATGTCACTAACGACCTATGCGGATCGACCATGCGGGATGTCAAGATACACGTCAAAGCACGTCTCGAGGTGCTCGGTTTTGGGTGATAAGCTTGTGAGTGGTCTTCAAAGAAACAAATGAGTACTTCTATATCCTCTCGGAGGTGAATACATAGCCATGTCATCTTGTTGTGCTCAAATCCTATGGATGAGATCCCAATTATCGACTATGGCTTTGAATTCAACAAAATCCCTTTGTATTGTGATAACAAAAGTGCCATTGCTCTCTCATGCAACAACGTTCAACATTCAAGAGCAAAGCATATCGCCATTCGACATCATTTCATCGGGGAGCAAGTGGAGAGCGGTGTGGTGGAACTCTATTTTGTGAGGACCGAATACCGGTTAGCGACATCTTCACCAAAGCTCTTCCTAGAGAACGTTTTGAGTTTATCCTTCCACGACTTGGTCTAAAGAGTCTACAACGGAAACACTCAAACGTCTTCAAGAGAAGAAGAGGAGTAAAAGTTTTTTTTCTTCATCCATCTCTTGTATATATTTATTCAAAAGCAAAATACAAAATTATAAAACCCACAAAAGAAAATAGAAAATTATAAAATTTCAAAAATCCATAAAATCGAAATTTTTGAAAAAGCTAAAAATATTTTTCCCATCTTTTCTTTTATTCGATTTCATCTACGGTCTTTGTGTTGTCATTCAAAGAGTGACACGGGTCTTTAGATGAAGTTCGAATGTACATATTTAAAAAAAAATTGAGGGAAAGAAAAACAAAAGGCTTATAGTCATTTCAGTCTATAACCTGTTTTTATAAGAAAGAACAGAGCCATGCTTTAACTTATTTTTCAAATCTCATGCTCTAATTCTAAAATCAAATGTTTGTCACCAAAAAGACAAATGTTTCCTTCACAAATATTTTCCCTTCTATAAATTCTTCCGAAAAATATTTGTTATCTAAATGAAAACTAATAAGCTTTGAAAAATAACTCGGACTCAATTTTTGAAAATCATCTGGACTTAACATTTGTCAAAATCTCTATCTCTCAATCAACAACTTATGTCATTGATTAAGGGGGAGAATGATTTCAATTAAATCAAAAGGTTATTTGTCATATAATTGGTTCAAACCAAGGTTTATGTCATGTTTTCAAAAGATACTCAAGCATGTTTAATCGTTGGAGTTTAAAGTCTCAAATTTGATCCTTATCGGTTAAATGTTTTCATTAGCAAGTCACAACTCTCCTCAAAAGCTTTCAAAATCAATTTAAATCTACGGAGATCATAAATCTCAAATGATTTGAAAATTGTGATCGGGGGAGAATTTGTGATTTAAATTGGATTTAAACTGATAATTAGATAAATGGTTTATAGTGATTTACATGCTCTCCTCCCTACATGTGCCAAACGATTTCAAATTTTCCATGCACATTTTAAGGGGGAGCATCTATATCAAACCAAAATGGATTGAAACGTGATTGATTTGTCTCTAAGTGCAATTTTTCCCTCCATGTGCAAAACACTTTCAAAATTATATGCACATGTTGAGGGGGAGCAACTTTTTGAAAACCACATCCTTTTCCAAAGATATCTTTAACAAAGTATGAAAACTACTAATTTTGATTGGGAAAGTGATGTTGATATCGTTTAGAAATTGTTAATCAAAGAAGTGAATTCTTCCTCTTGCCTCCATGTGCCAAATTGATTTCAAACATACGATGCACATGTTGAGGGGGAGCCTTTTTCTAAAATATCAAAAACAATTCGGTACAAAATGCTTTGATAATATATCACAAGTACCGGATTGATTTTCAAATAGTTTTCAATTGGTTCCAATGGTGATGAACAATAACAAAAGACCGACCAAATTTACTTTATGTATGGTGATATAAGGATGGTTAGGTTAGGTATTCGTTCCCACGATCCCCGCCAGAGTGGAGGGATCTACCCAAGAACAATCCACTAGATAGTGTAGAGTTCTTAGGTATGATGAAAAAGGAGAAAATGAGAATATGGGAAGAGTCTTGATCGAGACAGAGCTAGTCTTTGGAACAAACCCAACAAGGTTCTAGTAATGAAGTCTCGTAAGCCGAATGGGTTGAAGAATGAAAAGAAATTAATGTGAAAAGGGTGAGAAGAAATAGCCTCCAATATTTTAACCTTAGGCGTAAACCGGTTCAATACATATACTCTTGGTTGTTACTAAGGTAACACTGGTATTGAAGACAAGGCGTCATGGACCCGGTGGCGCATTGCACTAAACTTCCCAAGCTACTCAAGTTCCTCTTAAAGGGCTTGTTTCATTCTCACGAGGAACCTACATAATCTATCAACTTTCTCTTGAGATTGTTGATATTGAAGAAGAGACCCTCTCCTAGTCTCCGCATAGGTACCAAATGTGCACAATTGAGTCTAGAGCCACGAGATCATCTAATAAATCTCATTAGGACAACATGTCGATGAAGACTCTCTGTTTCACACAATGTGGAAAGAGATCATATCTTAAGAGTCCCACGATTATCCTTGTGGTATTGCGGAACATTTGAGTGATATGCAAACATATTCACAATGAAGATGGAAAGCCTTCTAGAGCCAACATTGAACAAGCTCTTGGTAGGTGGCATGTGAGATCTATCAATAGATCAACCATGTGACAATGAGCAGAAATAATGGGGCGATTCAAATTTATGAATCAATCACGGTTCGAGTTATGGATTGACGAATACCTTTGAAAAACCGGTCGTTGTGCTTAAAATTCTTTTTCTAGCACATCGATCGAGTATTAATATTTCAAAAATAAAAGGTGTTTATGATTGATAAGCGATTTTCCTTAAAACCTTCGTTGCATTGCAAAAACATTTTATTGAAGCGACACGATTGTTTTTTCAAATATCTTTTCATCAATCGGTGAATCTCAAATTATTTGGTTCACTCGCTCCGTGTTGTCTTCTTTGAGGCGTTCGGTTTGAGAACACTAGAGCAAATTGCGAAACCTGTCAAGGAGATTCTTGAATTATACGATCACAGCAATACTTGTCTCGATCAGCGGGAACCGTGGGCGTGTACCTAATTCAACGAAAGTGATCAAAGACACTTTTGTGCGCTTTATTGCTAATTGTTGTATGCGGTACACCCAGCGTTTGCGGTGATTAGAATGGAGAAGGTTAATCCATAGCCGCATGCTCACACAACACATTCATTTCTAAAGATATCATGATAAGTGCATCAACGACTACGATATTTTCACTCCATGCTACGCTACTCTCGCCGCAAATATCATGAATCATCTAAAGCTTCCGCTACTCGATGAGAAGATATCATGATCGAATGTGAGCATGTCGGTCCAAAAGTCACAACATCACATAATGTCAACACTACAAAGGAAGAGTCGAGATTTATGGTAGTCGATGATCTCAAAGTCGGCTCAAAACTCATTATCACGTGGATCGATTAAAGACCTCCACTCGGATTAACCAAACATGCAAAACATGAAGAATCAAAGACTACGGACTCTGAGCAAAGAACTTTAACAAGAATCAAGAACAATCTTAATGTAATATCTGTTTGTATTCAATGAAATTTGAGGTGACCTCCATGGGGAGATTGTTAGATTTAGTAAATCCGATTATTAAAGTATAGGTCACCTCAAGTGTATGTAATTTTAAGCTCGTAGTCGTAGTTATTTAATGTTAGTTAGTATTTAGTTTAGTAACACCATGGAGGACGGACGGGTCTTTACCCAATGTATGCCTGATCCATAGCCCGTAGGTGGCGTTTATGCATGATACTATAAATACCCTCTACCTCCCAAGGTAGAGGGTTGGAGCTCATAATAATATTTTTACTTTCTCTCACTAAGTTCCCTAAACCTCTAAACTTTCTCTCTCTAAAACCTAAAGTATACGCCCCATTATGATCATGGTTTGATGTGTTTGTGAAATCCAATATGTTACATAGGTTTTCGTCCGCTTTCATCCGTTTAATGCGTTTTGTATGTTTTCGTCTGTTTTCATCCATTTACATCCGTGTTCGCCTTTTCTTTTTGTGTTTTTTTTATGTTTTATACGTTTTTGTATGTGTTAATATGTTTAATATGTTTTTATGCATTTTTGAACATATTTATACATTTTTTTTACTTTTCTATACGTTTTGTATGATTTTGTACATTGTCAATCATTTTTATCCGCCCAAAACCGTAGAAAACGTATAAAACATACAAGAATGTACAAAAACGTACACAAAAATACAAAAATGGACAAAAAGAAAAGCGAATGAAAATGTATGAAAGCGTATAAAACATACAAAAGCCAACAACAACGTGCAAAAGCGGATATAAGCGGATGGCGTAAAAGCGTATAAACATACGGATGTACAAAAGCGTATAAAAAGGTAAAAAACGTGCAAAAGCGTACAAAAATGTACTAAAACGTACAAAACGGATGAAACAAGAACGACAACAGATGAAAAATAAAAAAAACGGTTGAAAACGTATAAAAATAGATAAAAATGAACGAAAACGGACGAAAACGGATGAAAACGTATAAAGAAATCTAAAAGCGTATAAAAAAGAAGGAAAACGTATTAAAAATATAAAAACGGATGAAAACAAATAAAAACGGTCAAAACATATAAAAGCGGTATGTTGGGATTGCTCCTAACACGTAAATGGAACGACATTTACGGGATTACATTATCTATCTTATTTAGCCAAAACACATGGACTAGTTAGGTAATATTGTAATAGTTATGTTGTGTTAGGCTATAAATACCCCTCCATACTTCCATGGAGGGGTGAGACTCATTTGTGTAATTTACCTTTCATTATCAATAAACACATTGTTTTTCCCTTCTCTCGCTACTTCATCTCTCTAACTATGGATATGGTATTCTACCATCATCTGCGACCTCCCGAATCACCATATCAACCATAGAAACGATCCTACATGTGGCATCAGAGCCAAGGTTTTATTATCATTGGTTGATTTTTTGTATTACCCTCTTAGGAGGGTGTTGGTTCTTTCATTTTATGCATTACACTTTCCTTATTATTGTGTGTGAAAGAATCCGCCATCTCATCCCTTTCTATCTTCTTATTTACATCTAAACATACTTGTGTTATCACATTATGGTGACCTAACAGTGGTATCAATCGCTAAATAGTTGTTTGGAACATGTTTTGGTTTTCTTTTTGGTTATACGTAACAAGTTCTTCACGTTTTCTACCTTTTTACGCGTAAACTTTGGTTTTGGCACTCAAATATTGAAGCTTGGAAAGTTTTAAGGTTGTTATAGTGTTTAGAATATTAGTTTTAGCAAAAAGTTTAGAACTTTCTTAGTTTTAAAACGTTTTTTCACTCGTTTTTTTTGGTTTCATAAAGTTTACGAATAAGCTCAAATTTCACTTTATGTGTTAAAGTTTAAAACTTTCTTGTTATTCAAGTGTTATTGAAGCTATTTCATCAAAAGAATCTAATGTACAACGCGTTTTAGAGCTTAAAAAGTCGTTTTGGTGATTTTTGGTGAGTTTACGAATAAGCAAACCCTCTTTTTACGAATAAGCAAAACCCTTATCTTACGAGTAAGCAAACCTCGATTTTACGAATAAGATTTACGAACAAGCCTGAGTTTACGAACAAGGAATTTTCATCAGAATCTTCAAAGTTATTTGTGACTCATTATTTCCCTTGCTTGGATAAGCTTGTTAAATACTTCGACTTGTGGATATCTTTCTTACTTGGACAAGTTTGAAAGAGTTTTGGTTTTTAACCTATTCTTACGAATAAGGTCAAAACTTACGCGTAAACACTTTACAAATAAGATATTATCTTACGAGTAAGAATTTTTAGAACTAAATCTTGGGTTTACGAATAAGATTACGTTTAAGGCACAACAGTTTACGAGTAAGATCACTTTACGAGTAAGAGGAAGTTTACGACTAAGAAGCAGTTTACGAGTAAGCACCATCATCTTTATGACTAAGGAATTTACGAATAAGACCAACTTTCAATAACAAATCACGTTTCAATCATCTACAAAGATCCATCATCAACACAAGTTTTCAGATGTCTCAACCACCATATTTCAACTACTTTCCTCACTAATATCCTCAGCAACAACAATAATATCCTCAACAACAATTCCCGCAACAACCACAACAACAAGTTTATCAACAACAACAATCATTTGCACAACCACAACAACAACAATTCGCTCAACAACCATACCCTCAACAACAACAATGGTTTCCACCTCAATATGTTATGCAATCTACTACTAGTACACAGAAGGAACCTCATTGGTTTGCAAAGATGTGTGAGGCTATCAACAGTCAACAATCAATTCATGAAGTTGGATTTCTTGATAGACCTCCAATGCTCACTCCCGGAAATTATGTTCAATGGGTCAGTCGGTTCTTTAGGTTCTGCGACCTTAAGAAACCTCATGGAAAATATTTGAAGAAGGTCATCCTTGAAGGTCCTTTTCAAATGCCAACTGTGACGATTCCCGGCGATCCAACGGCTAATCCACCAAGACTTGACACTACTTCCATTGTCCTTGAAACTCAACTAACTGCAGAACAACAACTTCACCTTGAAAAGCTTCACAAACATACAAAACGGGTGAAAACGGACGAGCATGGATGAAAAAGTATAAATACGTGTAAAAACATATAAAAACGGATGAAAACGTATAAAAATAGATAAAAACGAATGAAAACGTATAAAAAGGAAAAATGGATGGAAACGTATAAAACATTACAAAAGCGTACAAAAGCGGATAAAAGCGTCTAAAGATCCAATATGAAAAAATGATTATAAAAGAAAAATGCTTGAAAAAGCTTCATCTAAACATCTTTTATTTTCTTTTAAAAAGAAAAATATAATCCATCTAAGCGGGTTTTAAAATTACCAACTCTTCTGCAGAAGAAAAAGCAAATCATTTCTTTAGGAATTTAAAAGCGAAAAAAAAAGGAAAAAATTTCACCAAGTAAACGGCCCCTAAGTTTCACTAGTTTGACTATTCGGTTTGACTTTTAACTTAATACTTGTTGACTAATCAATCATATAAAGTCTTATAACACCTAATATATCTCGGTCAAACTAACTTTAAGGTATTTTTAAATAAATATACCTTATCGGGTTTCGGAGTGTAGCAATTGTTGGAGAACATCTGTCATTGTGTAGATATGTTTGTTGTAGTTTCTGGCTTTCTGCTTCTTTCTTGTTCTGTATAACATTGTGAGTTTAAAATCTGTTGTGCCACGTAGTTGGTAAAGAAAAATATAGATTGTAAGTTCGCGGTACTTTCAGGCTTAGGATGTTTACTTGTTTTCAGTAATAGACAAGTATAAAAGCATTATGAGGATATGCAACAAAGAATAGTTGCAGTAATAAATGTATTATTTTGTTTGCTGTAGTTTCTGCTTGGTTCCGGTTGTTATTAACATCAGATTGGGTCAAATGGGTATTTTCAGTGGTCAAAGAGGGTCAGACCAACCCGCAAACATCATAAACAACTAATGCTTTAAACATAAAAACCAGACTAGATTATTGAAATGCTGATCTACAGGCTGAGATAAAACTACAGGATGTTTAATGCATGCCTTTTAGTATGCTTTAGTGGCCAATTGGTGTGCTCAACCCGTTTTCATTCCTGATGATTATTTTTAAGTTTCACCTATTTGATCCGTTTAGAAGGTTTGGTTGCGTTACAAATCATAATTGGGTACCTTTTAAGTGGGTTTAAAGAGGGTCAGACCAACCCGCAAACAATATTTGTTTGGTTTTATTCTTAAATTTTCATAATAATTAATGTTTAATTTCACTACTTGATGAATACCCGCGCAATGCGACAGTGTATAACGGCATATAATTATACATCCGAACTTGTGGTTTTGGCGTGACCCTTAATGCAACACTTACGGGTTCAATTTGTAGTCGCTATGAGAAAAAAGTTTATGAGTTATAAACAAAAATGATAAAAGTTTGAGGATTTGATGATTAAACAATATTTAAAAGTTTGAGGATTTTGAATTTTGTTATCATTTTTTTATTTTTCAAGTTTCAAGACTTCATGTTTCAAGATTTTACGTTTCAAGATTTCACGTTTCAAGATTTCAAGATTCAAGAAAAGTCATCCACCCTTTATATATAGAAGAGATAGAGATTAAGCAGGACACGCTATTAAAATGAAAATATTATATTAGTTGTGATAAAGCAATGCAGGAGGTTTAATGCATTTTGAGTATGCATTACGTGGCCGATTGGTCTGCTCACGCCGTTTTCATTCCAACTGTTTTCTTCTGAAAACTTGACCCATTTGATCCGTTTACCTGTTAGGCATTGACTCAATGGGAAGTAGTACTAATGCCATCCACATCATTAATTGAATTTATATGGGACACAAATCTATTTCAGTCTCTACCTTATGCCTATCTGATGCCAAACAAGACTAGTATTCAATGGATAGTGATAACCTATAAGTCTTCAGTTCTTTTAACCGTTGCTCACTGAAGTACCAAATACTGATGATAACCTATAATGTGGATAATTAGCTTTTGGTATTGCCGCAACACCACTGAGATGTGTGCATGACACTGAAGTATTAAATATCATATTAAATGCGGACTTTGTGCTGGTGCTTCCAGTCCATACCGATAATGTCCTGTTATAGAATCCCGGGACTCACGGTATTGGGGTCTCTGGAAGAGAATGAAGTGACAGCCGAAGCTAAAGGTTCTCCATTTACTGTTCACAATGCTTCTACTGGTTTACCTGTCGAGTTAACGTAAGCTTTAATCTTGAGTCATGCAGCATAGCTAACATATGTTGCAGGGAGAACGTGTGCGTCTGCAGCTAGGCTGAATCCATCTGCTTCTCAGTTCATCTATATCATTGTCACATAACTTGGAATTTGGTTTGTCATTAGTACCTGCATACGTGTGGCATCAGTGTTGGAGGGAAATCTTTTGGCTGAAATAAAAATTCACCATCAAATTCCATCTGGTTTCCAAGCTTCACAGTGGCTTTTAACTTTCTCTCAGTGGTGCTTGCTCCAACTGTTAGACCAATGGGGCCAAATTTGTAGCAGTTCTGTTTATCGGACCTGCGTTCCCTGTTGCATAGCTAAAATTTTTTCCTTTTTGTCATGCAGCAAACGAGGCTACTGCAATGTTTTACTGGAAAAAAGCGGCACGTTATGATCTATCCCAAGAGATATTGAAATCACGTCAAATCCATGCAGCATCGACCCCAGCTAGTATGTCACTATCTGGGCAGTCAGAACCGACGCATACTTTGTAAATTGCAAACGACCATAGGGTGCCATCCCGACTGCTGTACCTGCAGCAGCACCGCCAAATGCTTGTGCATCCTTCACAAACACTCCAGCTGCAGTGCTTGCAGTATGTGTCCCACGTCCGAAATTATTTAGTGGTGACTCTATCCAAGTCTTTTTACATACCTCAGTGGGTACTTATTATCATCACAGTAACCATCCTTCAAAAAAGAAGCATCATAATCACAAACCTCCAAACAGGACTTGCTGCAATCCTCTTTGTTGTCAATTATAGCCTGATAGTAAGGATGGTCTTCCTGGCCTAACTTCTCTTTGGCAACCCATGTTTACTTCCCCGCTTTTACACCATGCATTTTGTGGAATTCATCTTGCAGTCAATATAATCCTGATCCGAGTCCATAAAAATCAGAACCTGGTAGGCAAACAAAATAAGGCTATAGCGCAGTATCTGTTAAATCGACAAAAGTTCTTCATATCACAAGGATGATCTGGGCTTTTCCATACTAAGTAAGGGAAGGAGTTAGTACGGTTGTAAGAATGTAGCCAAAACATTCCGTCATCACCAAGTGTCGCGCGATATATGACGGGATAAGGCTGTTTAGTATAGAAATCTAGGATGATGGCTCGAAACTATTAACATTGATAAGCATTAATCTGGTATCATTGAGGTGGGGTACTTCTGCGATGCTGGTCCAATGGTATCAGTAGCCTAGTAAGAATTTAAACCCACTTACTCGGTTTTTATTGGTTAGATAACAAGATTACCATCAATTTGCATTTGCATCTTCAAACGAAAACGTCTACTTGAGTTACTGGCATTAAAGACGATCGAATCCAATTTTACTCCCACCAATCACACACAGGCTTTGTAAAAGTTTGCTATCGTTAAAGAGTATGAAATTTCCGTTGTCAGTCATCACAGCGGAGGAAATATTGGTTGGAATGGTCATCCTGACACCCTTCTGCTTGGAGTAGACTTGATTCCCCTTTATGGGTTAGTTCCAGTATGGCATTTATTTTGGTGATACCGCTGGATCATCTCGATTAGCATTGCACACAAGTGTGTTTTCATCATAAATTATTAACCAGATAGCGATCACTTTCCTTGGTGGTAAAACCCAAATGCAAACAGCTTAGACCCAGAGAACCACGTATCTGGAGATTGTCCTCCAGCAACAAGCCTAGATCCCAATTTTATTGAGTGTTTGGATCCTCCGTCAGCCCTGATCTGGACGGATGTGAAAAGAGAATGGCAAGTAGTGTTGAGTTTATGATATATAAAATAAAATAAAACATAAAAGACATGAAGTGCTGCGTGAAGCTTAAGATCATAACAAATAAATTAATTAAGCGAAAGTATGCGTAACGCACTCTTGCGAATATCAAATCTCTTGAGCAAAGCAAAACCACCCTCGAGCAAAGTAAACCAAAGAAGTCTTAAATGGTGTAAGAATAATGTCTTACATTGGCGTTAACACTGCTTGAATTAACAAGCTAATTAGCGATTCTAGATCTAACACAAGCCCTCGATATGCAAAAACAAAACCGAACTCCCTAACAAATGGGGTGTTCGGCCAAGCTATCAAAAGAAAGAGAGAGAGATCAGGGTTAATCCAACGCATGCGGTGTGAATGAAACACTGAACCCTACCCTCCTTATATCTTAGTAGGTAAAACTTAGAGACAAGTTAGGGAATAAGGCCTTTGAGAGACCCCATGGCCGGCCATGATGTAAGCCCAAAGCCCAATCCTCAACTTTTCAAGTTTCAATTCTAGTCCTCTCTTTTCCATTTAACGGTCGTTAGTCATTTTTCGTTAAATACTTAGCGATCGTTAACGGACTTAATGTGTAATAATTAATCGTAAACATAAACATTAATTATTAACTTTAATTCTCATTCGCTAATGTGTGCGATCCGTAGTCGCGAGTTGAATCCGGACATTCGCGTGTTTGTAAATATATACATTTCAACAGCCCCACTTGGATATGTTTACAAAGCGTGAAATGACATTGGTTAGCGTCTAGCAACACGCCAATGCCCCGATTACAACTCGTGTATGGTTTTCGGAGAAAACCAAGTTTGATGATTCATCATCATATTCATCCTTTGTTTTAATACCATGTTAATAAGAATATGGATCTCACTCATTTCTTAATTAACTATTACATTTCTCGCTTTATGATTTATTAAGATTACCAATTCTTACGAACAAGACCTTGGGTATGGCCATACAAACATCTTAACAATCCTACGGGGCCCGGTAGTATTATACTTCAAAATGAATTTGAAGGAAACAAATCCCATTTGACTACAAGCGGGATTCATAAATTTGCAACACTTCGAAAACAACCCTTATAACTACGATTCGTGTAGCGTTAGATTGCTTCACAAAATGCACTACATCCATGACATATCTCTTGTATCTCAAGTCGAGGATAAATATCCATGATATACTTAATGACAAAGATCCATAAAGTATCATCATGTGGGTGGGATAAGTCCTATATTGATTCATTGAATATCATACGAAATTAGTCATGCTACGCATCAATATACTTTCAAGTATATTCTAACTAATACTCAGATTTGTCTTAATTCAATATCATTCCCATGTTATTGATTGACAACGAACTATTTAGAATAACTTAAGTTATTCAAGGATTTAAACATGCAAATACAGGACAACATCATAATAAATGAATAATAAACATAACAAAAATACTTTATTTCATTTCAATAATAATGTTTACAATATCCTTTATCTAAAATACTTAGTCACGGATGGGCATGAAACTACTAGCTAAACGAAGTCCAAACTTATCGGACAAATGATTAAGTTTTTCACCGTGCAAGGCCTTAGTTAGCGGATACGCTAGGTTATCATCATGTGAACTTTGAGCAACTCAATTTCACCTATCTCGACTTGCTCTCGAACATAGTGATATTGTCTAGGATAGTGTCGGTGCCCTTCATGACTCGGGTTCATGGGCAAAAGTAATTGCACTGAATTGTCACAATACACTTTAATAGGATGTTGATCGACGACATAACACCAAGCCCCGAAACAAACTTCCTTATCCAAACATCTTCCATGGCGCCTCGGGGCCGCTATGTACTCACTTTACAGTAGACATCGCAAGTGTTGTCATTTCTTACTCTTCAATCCACAGCACCTCCATTGATGACAAAATGTAACCCGTTTGAGACTTCGTATCATCTTTGTCACACTTCCGTGATGCATCGCGATAACACATAACGAGCAGTTCGCTTCCGGATTTCCTCCATACACTATGAACATATCTCTTGTAGCCCTAAGGTACTGAGAATATGTATGCAAGATCGATGAATTTCACCGGATTACGTTGATACCGGTAGTCAAGTTTTGAGCAAACATACATCGGGCCTTGTGCATCGTCGCGTACATGATAGATCCTACGGTAGAAGCATAAGGAACTTTCTTCATCGCGCCACCTCTGCGGTGTTGAAGCACAACCTTGGTTGCTCGAACCATGATTTACTTGCATTGGCAAAATCCCTTCTTGGAATTTTGCATATTGAATCTCTTCAATATTTTGTCAATGTAAGCACTTTGGCTTAAACCAATTAGCCGCCTTGATCTATCCGGTAGATCTTGATTCCGAGTATATATGTCGCTTCCCTAAGTCTTTCATCGAAAAACATTTACCAAGATAGGCTTTCACCTCATTTAGACTTGGTATATGATTTCCCATGATTAATATGTCATCGACATACGAATAAGGAAAGTAACATGACTCCCGCTAGCTTTGTGATATACACATGGCTCATCAAGATTCTCGAGTAAATCCAAAACTTTTGATTTCCCATCGAATCTTTTATTCCATTGCCTTGATGCTTGCTTAGTCCATAAATGGACCTCTTAAGCTTGCATACGGTTAGGAAATAATGGATTCACAAACCCTTAAATTGCGCCATATAGATGTCTTCATCTAGGCGGCCATTCGAGCAGTTTTGACATCCATTTGCCAAATCTCATAGTCATAGTGTGCGACTATAGCTATGAGAATCCTAATAGCTCTTATGTCCGCTACGAGAGAATGTCTCCTCGTAGTCAATGCCATAGGTTTGAGTAAAACCTTTAGCCACCGACGAGCCTTGTAGGTGTGTACATTGCCATCCATGTCGGTTTTCTTTTGAAGATCCACTTACTCCCAGCGACCTTAGCCTTGGGAGGAAGGTCAACTTCAATCAGACATCATTATCTTTCATGGATTGCATTTCCCATTCATTGCAATCGCCATTTATCCTTTTCGGGATCGACCATGGCGGCCTTATAGTTAAGCGAGTTCATTAAGATCCCTGACCATATTTTCCTCCACCTCACGTTTAAACATAGGCGGTCGGTGCACGTATAGTCCTTTCGGACCTACGAATGGGAACAACTCGGGAGGAGCACCTAAGCTTTGTTCTTCTTGAAGTTGGCTAGTGGTTTCGAAGGTGTTGTATCTTCTTGATCATATTCCGATCATATACTCTCATCGAGTTCTTGAGATATGAGATTCCTTTCAAGGAAATCTCCATACCTAGCCACAATGACTTTGTTCTCATTTGGGTAGTAAAAGTAGTAACCATAGTTTCCTTAGGGTATCCTACAAAGATACACTTAACGAGATCTTGCTTGGAGCTTATCGGGTGTGTCACGTTTAACAAGCGCTTCACATCCCAGACCTTTAAGTAAGAAAAGTTGGGAGCTTTTCGGTCCATATTTCATATGGAGTTTTAACAACCTTCTTAGTTGGAACCATATTCAAAATGCGAATAGCGTTTCAAGGCATAATCCCAAAAGTAAAGGTAGAGTCGTAAGTTCAAACATTGATCGTACCATGTCAAGTAAGGTACGATTTCTCCTTTCAGATACACCATTTCTTTGTGGAGTATAAGGAGATGTGAGTCTTGGATAATTCCACACTCGACTAAGTAATCTTTGAACTCTTGACTTATATACTCACCTCTATCGGATCGAAGAGCTTTAATCTTCTTTCAAGTTGTAATTCTACTTTACTTTTGAAAACCTTAAATGTTTCAAAGACTTCATGTTTATGTTTAAGTAAATAAACATAACCATAACGATGAAATCATCCGTAAAGGTTAAAGTAAACTGACACCACGTTTTGACACATGTCTAAGTGGACCACACACATCGGTGTGTATCAATCCAAGTAGATCGAAGCCCTTTCCACTTGAGGTGAAAAGGTTTCCTTGTCATCTTCCGACAATGCAAGACTAGCATTTGTCAAATGATTCATCATTGACCGTTTGTAAAAGCCCATCGTGTTGCGACTTTTCCATGCGTTTCTTGCCAATATGGGCAAGGCGACAATGCCAAAGATAAGAAGAGTCACAGTTCGACTTGCTCTTCTTATTGCTAATCTATACAACAATTATTTTCATTGGACATACAACCATCCATATCAATTTCAAACACACCAAGAATAGGAATTGCATTAAAGTAAAAACATTATTTAAAGCGAAATTCCATAACTTGTAAAGTGTGCACAAAACCAATATCTTTTAACAAAGAAAAATGACACCCTAACAATGGAGGTGCATAATGACAATTATTTAGTTCTAAAATTAAGCCGAAGGCAACACTAAATCAAAGTCCCTATGGCCCGGCGGTGCACGCTTTCCATTTCCAACGTACAAGTATCTCTCTCCACAGTCGACTTCTTGGCCCTCTAAGTCCTGCGATGTATTACGGATGTGAGTACCACATCACGTATCATATATCCGAATTTAACTTATGAGGAAAAAAATAATTCAAACATAAAAATACACGATGAGCTAGGCACCATCTTATTTTTATTACGAAGGCACTCATTCGGATAAAGCTGGGCAGTTCCGCTTCCGGTGACACAGTGAGTTGCGATGGTGGCAAAACAAATCCTTCTTAGGATTCTCCTTTTCTTTCGGGGTTCTTCTTAGGAGTGGTGGGATGACAACTTGTTTCCCTTTCCTTTTCCTTTCCTTTCTTATCGCTTGCGGCTTAGGCTTATTCACCCTACCACCCTGTATAGCGAGCACGCAGTGTAGGAGCCTTCTTTGGCAATCTCTTCTCGTAGTCTACAAGCATTGCATGTAACTCATTCTTTGTCTTCCCGTGCAATGCATGTTAAAATTGCGGACAAAATCACCAAATCGTTCACGATTAAGGAATGATTGATGAGTCCGACACATACATCGTTCGAGTAACCACGGTAGAGCTTCTCCAATTGGTCCAAGTGATGTTTCATCTCAAGGGCGTGGTGGAGAGCAGTTGCCGACCTCACACTGCGGTTGTGAACCTTTTCAATTAGTTCATACGGTTCGGTTCTTTGGTGGCTTCTCAAACATACGTTTGAGTTCATCTAACATGCTCATGGCGGATAGTGCTCAAATTGTTTTTGCAATTGAGCGGACATCCCAAAGCATTAGACACGCCACATCATTATGCTTCTCATATTCAACACGATATGCCTCTAATTCAAGGCGGTTGCCGTGTTGGGAGGAGCTTCAGTGAAGGTGTAGTCAAAATTTCAACCCTTTGGCAACGAAGGATGATCCTAAGTGAGCGATGCCAATCATTGAAATTAGGGCGGTCGACTTGTCCCTTCCAATCATATCTTTGAAAGCGGCACTCGAGAAGCTCATAGTGTTATCAGTTGAGCCATCTACGGAAAAAGTTCAAAAACCATCATTAGTATTTTGATAATTTTCCTTTTCAATAAACAATTAAATACCCAAGGTTCATATTCATATAACCAATTAATATTTATTGAAAACTAGGATCCAGTGTCATAATCTCATCACATCGAGTTGATCCATTAGTGATGAACCTTATACAAAATGGTGAGCATTTGCTCAATTGCCAATTTCAATTGCAATTCCTAGATTTATGGGATTTACATATAGCGATATCAATCGCCATGTAAACATGTTTTATCCCGTCTTATGCCTTGAGTTTTCGGTTTTCTTTGCTAACTCAATTAAGTTGTCAACTTAAGAAGCGCAAAATCGTCCATGCCGTTCTCACGACACGTGGACATTTTACCCTTTGATTAAGATCTAAATCACGTTCTCACGCAAATAGAAAGTAATCTTAGGTGTTTCCGTTTCGTTGGATGGCATATAACTTAAATTTAAAGGGTAATAGTTTTGATGTTAAATCAAATATGTACAAAGATGTCATGCATTCATCTTTGTAGCATAGTTTTATTAAAACATTTATATCTTGTTTTAATGTTTAAGCTTTTCATCATCAAACTTTAATTGAGGTATTGGGTTCACCAATCAAGGAATTAGTGTTAATTATCATCCATTATACCGTACTTTTGCATAAGTGTAAACACTTAGTGTTTGGATAATTACCACCTAAGTGGCGCATGGAATCAACACGAATTAAGCCCTTAAGATGAGCTTGCACATTAAATGACTTACTAAGTAGCTCCACTCCGAACTTACGAGCGGGAGGACGGTGCGTGCTAAAGCACAACCTTAGACATCCATTCGGTGTATTTATGCGCGCTTCTTTAAACCCCTTTATTAGTTCATTCTCATGGGTGAGCCTTTCGGTCATTTGTACCAAAGTCATCAATCAATTAAACGATTATGATTACTATTCTTAAAAATACATGTTTCACCATTGTTTAGATCGGTTTATTTTCTTGTAAAAATACCCTTGTTACAAAACACAAACAAGCAAGTATTTGAAAAAATAAACAAATAAACAATGAATACATAACAAATAAAAGTCATGCATATCAAATAGCCACATGCAAACGGTTTTGATAAATCTTATTAATAACCAATTTTATATACGTCAATATGCATATATTTAATTAAGACTTCACCGTTTTCATCTATGTACAAGGTGAACCACATGCATCGATTCATCGATTGCGTAAGTCAAAACTAAATATATACCACATAGCACATAATTGATTAAAATTAATAAATATTGAGGTCTTCCCAATTTAAGATCTATCATTATTTAATGTATATCACTTAAAACATGAAAGACATACAATAAGCGGATCCATGATAAAACATGCGGTAATAATCATGGATATAAATTACATAACAATTAATGCAATTAAGCGAGTTACGCATATACACATAAAGTTGCATGCATCTTAGGGTTTCTAATCCAATTAAAACAAAGTTTACAAAACCTAATTAGGGCACAACGCCCCCCCTCGAAATTAGGGTTTAGGTTTTGCAAACCCTAGATCTAAGCATACAAATAATAACACATTCATGTTTATTTTAATTATGTGTTTCGATAATTAATTACTTGTTATACAAGGCTCGTGATGCCCTTGTTGAGTTTATGATATATAAAATAAAATAAAACATAAAGACATCAAGAGTACACAATGGAAGACTTAAGATCATAACAAATAAATTAATTAGCGAAAGTATGCGTAGCGTACCTCTTCGAATATCAAATCTCTTGAGCAAAGCAAAACCACCCTCGAGCAAAGTAAACCAAAGAAGTACTAAATGGTGTAAGAATAATGTCTTACAACCACGTTCTTGTACACACGAATTAACCAGCGAATCAGCGATTGCTAGATCTAACACAAGCCCTCGTATATGAAAACAAAACCGAACTCCCTAACAAATGGGGTGTTCGCCAAGCTATGCAAAGAAAGAAGAGAGGAGATCTAGGGTTAATCCAATGCACAAGTGTGAAAAACCCTAGACCCTACCCCTCCTTATATACTAGTAGGTAAAACTTAGAGGACAAGTTAGGGGAATAAGGCCTTTGAGAGACCCCATGGCCGGCCATGATGTAAGCCCAAAGCCCAATCCTCAACTTTTCCAAGTTTCCAATTCTAGTCCTTCTCTTTTCCATTTAACGGTCGTTAGTCATTTTTCCGTTAAATACTTAACGATCGTTAACCGGACTTAATGTGTAATAATTAATCGTAAACATAAACATTAATTATTAACTTTAATTCTCATTAAGCTAATGTGTGCAATCCGTGGTCACGAGTTCGAATCCGGACATTCACATGTTTGTAAATATATACATTTCAACAAGTAGTAGTAGAGCCATGATCGAATATGCAACAAAAAAGGTGTTAGTATTAGTGTCTAAGCCTAGTTAGTATTGGTCGATTAGGTTAAGCGTAGTTTCCTTAATGTAATACTTGCTTTGCAAGGAAGGTAGCTTGTATTAGTATGGTAAGGTGTTTGTGTCGGTTTAGGTTTGGTGAGGATGTCTTGGCCAACCTATGAGAGTTAGTCGACCACTCTCCTCTATAAAAGGGAGAGGGTGATCAAACACATCCCATCTCATTGTTCTTTCCTTGTAACCGATTCGTGGTTTAATAAACATAATCGTTTCGGTTAGATGTTGTAGTATTTTTGTTCGGCTTGTTTATTCGTTCTTGCGGGTTCACGTTTGAAGTCAAACCTTCGATCTAGTGTTTCGCATATCGAACTTTAGGGTTGTGTCGTAATTGTCCAACAAAGATAAATCCCAATTACCATCAAACAAGGATTTTGATGTCCGAATTATCCTAGAACCTCACCGTGGACTTCGACTTCTTACCACTTGGGCAAAGAAACACGACTTACAAGAATATGGAAAGCAGTTGGACACCAACACATGGCGAGTTGAGATCGATATAAGCTCATATTTGTCGTAGAACAAATGAGCCGTCATGCCCTCCATCTTTTATCTAAATTAATAAAAATCATTTTCATTTTTTTTAAAACAACATATCTTACAAGCGGTAAATTTTCAAAATATAAAAATACTATCGTGTGACGAGAATTAAATTATCTTTACATAGATATGCACTTTTATATATTTTAAACAAACGTTTTTTCAAAATTCGTCAGAAAAATCATATATGATTTTCACGAATCATATATGGTTTATGAAAATCATGTATGATTCGATTTTATGAATCATATATGATTTTTACGAATCATATATGATTCTCAAAAATCATATATGATTCGTAAAATCGAATCATATATGATTTTCATAAATCATATATGATTTTGTTGACGAAATTTTGAAAAAAAATGGTTAAAATATATAGTAGTGCGTATTTATGAAAGATAATTTAATCTAAATCAAATAATATTTTTATCGCGTAACGATTAACGGTTTGCGAGATATTTAATTTTTAAAAAGGGTGAAAGTTTATCGTAATAAAAATGAATGGTATTATTGGTTCGTTGGATCACAGTAAATTTTGGATCATATTGAGCTTTTCTTGCATGGCTTTGACGAGGACAGCTTCAGGAGAGCCAACACCAGGAATATAAACCCCAATTACTGTCAAACAAGGACGTTAATGTTGAGACTTGATCCTAATATCTCACCCATGCATTTCCAACAGTATCTACAAGAAAATGGAAAACAAAGTTTAACACAAACACATGCGGTTAAAGAGGGCAGTTTTAGGAAGGCCTACACCATGAAGATATATCCCAA
This sequence comes from Chrysanthemum lavandulifolium, assembly GCA_022545495.1. Taxonomy (NCBI): domain Eukaryota; kingdom Viridiplantae; phylum Streptophyta; class Magnoliopsida; order Asterales; family Asteraceae; genus Chrysanthemum; species Chrysanthemum lavandulifolium. The sequence continues at coordinate 192,717,398 of CM040240.1, forward strand.
TTACCCTCAAACATTAGCGTTGGTGTCAAGACATGATCTTAGAACCTCACCCGTGGATTTCCAACTTCTTACTGCCTTGGCACAAAAACAGTACCTATAAAAAAATGGAATACCAAGTTTGACATGCCAAACACTCATCAACTACAACTATACTAGACAAACAATACAGAAACCAGTACATAGACCAATCTTCTTCTGCTTCATTCTCTATTCACCAATTTAGCTTCCTATGGCTTCATTTCCTTGACTGTAGGAAAACAAGCAATCCATTAATGTAGAACACCAAACCTCACATTTACAAACCACAGGCTGCCAAAACAGTAACGCATCATCATAGGTAGAAGTCACACAAGATAGCTACATTTCCTCAACTAACCATCCACATTTCATAAACCATAAGCAAGGTATCCGCGCGTTGTAGCAGCGGGGTGCCATGCAATTAAAATATTCAGCGAAATTTTTTTAGTTATATTTCAATCTGATAGATATCTGGATGGCGACAATTTTAGTTTTAAATAGTTTTATTCAATAACAAAAATTTCATATAAAAGCGTAGATTATCCACGTGATATAGTGGCAATCTTGAGTTAGTAGCGGTATATTGTAAATGTATGAGGTTAAAGTAGTTGATGATGGGTACCGTATCGTAAGTTATTATTAAATAATAACACCATACGAATTTTAAAAAATCACTTACGTTATCTTAAGAAAATTTAGTTCTCTCAAAATAATGTTTGTTATATTTGTCCGTAGATGAATGATCTACAAGTAACATATTACTTATAAAGATAAAGAAAAACTAAATATTCAAGAAATCGTGTGGGTTTCTCCAAAAAGTATAATTATTACTACGTATTAGACAAATATATATATAATATATTTATAAACAAAGTTTTTAGTTTTACGGTAAGTTTTATCAAAAATATTCTAAAGGTTTATATGTTGATTATCGAGGCACTATTAAGATTTAATAATATTTTTGAACATTGTAATGTAGTATGCATTTTAAACTCTATTAATTTAATTATATCATTGTCAAGCGATTTTTATGGGTTGGCGAACTTGTAGTGACTCGGTTCCGGTTGAAGTCGTTAGTCCGGTCCGTTTTTAAACCATATGTCCATCAACTTTTACATATAAATTGAATGAAGATTTTTGTGTTTTATTAGTTTGTAAAATATGTATAATAACAAGTATTTTCATATTATGGGTGTTTTAAAAGGGATAATCTTAAAAAATCATCGAACATGACCGTTTTGTGATGTGTGTGTAGCCATTATTTTTTATTGTATCACAAAACTTTTGAATTTTGTTATTGTATGTATCGGTCGGTAGCGTTACATCGTTTGTCCTTTATTTTAACGGTCGTTAGTAAATAATTTTATATTCCGTTTTCTTACGTTTTATCCGCTTTCATATGTTATTATACATTTCGTCCATTTTATCGTTTTCATTCGTTTTATACATTTTATACATTTTCTTATGCTTTTATCCAATTTTATCGCATTCGTCCGTTTTACGTTTCGTTTGTTTTCTTACATTATCATCCGTTTTATACGTTTCGTCCGTTTCATCTTTTTAATACGTTTTATCGTTTCGTCCATTTTAAATTTTTGTCTATTTTCTTACGTTTTGTCCGTTTTGTCCGCTTTTATCGTTTCATCCGTTTTCTTACGCTTACATTCGTTTCGTCCATTTTATCGTTTCGTCCGATTGTTTCGTTTTATACGCTTTCTTATGTTTTCATATGTTTCTTATGTTTTCATCCGTTTTAAACATTTTCTTATATTTTCGTCCGTTTTACTCGCTTTCATCTGTTTTCTTACGTTTCATCCGTTTTTATATGTTTCGTCCGTTTCTTATGTTTTCATCCATTTTATCGTTTCGTCCTTTTTAAACGTTTTCCTATGTTTTGTCATTTTTATACATTTTGTACATTTTTATACGTTCTCGTTCGTTTCTTACCTTTTGTTTTGTTTCGTCCGTTTTACATGTTTCGTTCATTTTCACGTTTTGCTCACTTTTATATGTTTTCGTTTGTTTTATCGTCTCGTTCGTTTTACATGTTTTAAAACGTTTTCGCTCATTTTATCGTTTTGTTCATTTTATACATTTTTTACATTTGTCGTTCGTGTAAAAGCGAGCGGAAGCGTCAAAACATATAAAAGCGAACAAAATGTGTAAAGGCGAGCGTGGCGTGTAAAAGCGACGTGGCGTATAAAAGAATGGCGTATAAAACAAGAAAAAGCGTGTAAAAGCGAGCGTGAGCGTATAAATCGACAGCGTGATAAAACAAGCAAAACGTGAAAATGGACGGAAACTGTAAAACATGCGAAAACAAAACAAAATGCAAGAAAGCGAGCGAGCGTGTTAAAATGAGCGAAAATATAAAAAACATTTAAAAGCGAACAAAAGCGTGAAAATAGATGAAAACGTATAAAATGGATCAAAACATAAGAAAGCAGATGAAAGCGTATAAAAGCAGATGAAAATGTAAGGAAGCGTTTAAAATGGGCGAAAATGTAAGAAAGCAGATGAAAATGTAAAAAAGCGGATGGCGTATATAAGCAGATGACGTATAAAGCGAAAGAAAAGGAGAAAAATAAGGTTAAAGCAGGGCGGCGTTTAAAAGCGAGCAGCGTATAAAAGCGGGTGAAAACATAAGAAAGCGGACGAAAACATATAAAAACGGATGTGAACGTACAAAAACATAAAAAACGGACGAAAATATATAAGAACAGATGAAAACGTGTGAAAACGAATAAAAACGTAACAAAACATAATTTTAAGTTATTTACTAACGACCGTTAATATAAAAGACTAACGATGTAACGCTTAGCGTATTTGGATACATACAATAAAAAAATTCAAAATTTTGTGTTCTGATGAAAAAAAAATAGTTGGCTACAAAATCTCGTAATTGGTCAACTTTAATGCATTTTTTTAGCATTATCCTTTTAAAATAATATTTATTAGGTATTTATTATTATAGGCGTTTTTTTCTTATATTAAATTACATTGTATTTTTAAAACATGTCAACAAAAGTGTTTTAAAGTATTGAATCAAATGCTATTATAGATGTACTTGTTAAAATTTGTCATTATAAGCAAGTGTTGAATCTTAATTTTTTAAGCCTTCCTTTTTAAGAATGTCCCAAATGCTTTATAATGTAGTATAGATAAAGTCAGAGCTCCTCACTCACACTTTGATAATAAAAATAGACAGTTATCAAGGCCTCATCATCTAGAGGACTCATAAGCGTAGAATGATATAATTAGGAATGATGATTTTATTGATTGATTACCTTCAATACAATGAACATATAAATAGGTAAATACCGAATATTCTAGAATTCGGGCTTGAGCTTGAGCCCATTACATATCTGACTAACACTCTCCATGATTCGGCGAAATCATGGCTCGAGCTGGAGATTAAAGCTAATAAACAATACAACTAAACAAGAGGAGACAACGAAAGTTGGTTCTAAAACTTCAACCCCAAAGAACCTTCCAAACAAGCAGGCGTGTTTTCCGTAGAAAACATAAACATCCATCTTTTTTTTTTTTTTTTTTTTTTTTTTTTATGAGAAGATATAGAATGGAGGTGAGAAAAGTGTCTAAATGAAGATGAGCGGATCGGAAGGCGGCATATCGGTGAGAAGAAGGAGGCGTGGAAAAAATTTATGATCGTCCGGAATTGATACCTGGATTCGACACCAACAAAAGTCGTCTTGGGAATTAATACCACGGATTCGACATAAAACAAAGGTCGTCTCGGGAATTGATACCCTAGATTCGACACTAACAAAAGTCGTCTCGGGAATTGATACCCTAGATTGAGCGACAACAAAAGTCGTCTCGAAATTAATACCGGATTCGACATATAAATAATGCTTTTTTTAACATTATCATCACAAGACAAGAATAAGCAGAATATAACCCACCACTTTGCTTTTCTATTTTTATTAAGATGTCCACACATGTGCTCATAACTTTCTTTGTCCCCACATTTTCACACGCCAATCAAGGAAGTCAACAATTTACACAACCAATCTTGCACACACATAGTTACAGATCGGGTATCAATTAAAGCTACACCAAGATGCACCAATCGCCGTCGAAATCAAACAAACCTTCAATCATCAAAACACCGGCGATCGCCCACCGGTCGACGTTCACGAATCATCTTAGGATATCTATTGGAAAATCCACCTTGGTTAATTACATATTGAATTGAAAACATGGAAAGAGGATAGTGGTGATATTGAATGAATTTGGGGAGGAGGTGGAGGTGAGAGCTATGATTAATGAAGGTGAAGGAGGTGCATTGTTGAAGGATGGGTTGAGCTTGCGAATGGGTGTGTGTGTTGCCTTGTGAAATGTAGGTGAAGAAAGATGGTCGAGCCCTCCGAACCTCAGGCATGTGGCCGTGGCCGGAGGGGCGGCGGAGAATGGTTTAGGGTTGGGTGTTAGGATCAGATTATTGGCACGATACCATGTAGAATGATATAATTAGGAATGATGATTTTTATTGATTGATTACCTTCAATACAATGAACATATAAATAGGTAAATACCGAATATTCTAGAATTCGGGCTTGGGCTTGAGCCCATTACATATTACAGACTAACAATAACCTCCTATCTCAAACACTCTAGTACAAGTGATTTTACTGTACCTGCAGCATACAGTATTGCACTGAAGTCACCAACAAATAATTTGACATTTTAAGTAGAATGCCAAAACCTATATTCTCATCAATAACAACAAGAGGAATACACAAAGAATTAGCTAACTACATTTCCTTTGACTAATCCAACCTCCATGTACTCATTTGCATCCACCTATTCTCACAAACGAGTAGTGCATCCAACTTAGAAAAGCTTCATTAGACTGAACTGTGTATCCTCCAGCTTCAATACTGTAATATATTGGTTTTCATAATCACACAAACAATCATATATAGGGTCGAATTATGAAAGAGTTTAGAGAGAGAAAGTAGAGAGTGTGTTCTTTAGAGAGAGAAAGTAAACAAAAGAGAAAAGGTTAGATTGAATGAGAAGCACCACCCCTTCCAAGGATGGAAAGGGTATTTATAGTTACAACCAATACGCCCTCATGTCGGGCTGTGGATCAAGCATACAGTGGGTAAAGACCCGTCCTTCCTCCACGGTGTTACTCTAAACTAAACTATGCTAATAACTATATGTCTACGAGCTAACATGTGCTACGAGCTGTGGATCAAGTAAATAACGATATGTCTACGAGCTAACATGTGCTAGACTATAATTGGGGTGACCGACACTTCCTTATGGAATTTCTAATTCCTAACAATCTCCTCCTAAGGGAGGTCACCCCATGATTTACATTTCGAATCCTAACATTCTATTTTGTCTTCTGTTCTGAGCTCGTAGACTTTAATTCTTCAACTTACGCATCTTTGTGCTTTAGCAGTGACTCTTCATAGTCCGCATAGTTTTGTACTTTCAGTGGAGGTCTTTGTACTGATCCACATCTTGATGATCTTCGAGCTTTCTTTGAGATCATCAGCCACAGTAAATCTCTGGATCATCCTTTTGTTGTGTTGCCTTCATGTGATGTTGTGACTTTTGGACCGACATGCTTACATTCTGGATCATGTCGTCTTTTCATCAGAGTAGCGGAAGCATCTTTGTTGTATGTCTTTGATGTTCATGATTTTCTTCAATTAAGTGTGAATGCTGTGAGCATGCGGCGGTGAATTGACTTCTCAATATCGATCATTTGCAACCGTCAATGTACTGCAAACAATAGTTAGCACTAAAACACACGAAAGTGTCTTTGATCACTTCGTTGAATTGAGTACCGACCCACGGTTCCCGTTGATCGATATAAATCTTGCTGTGATCGGGTAAAATTCTAAAGAATCTCCTTGACGGGGTTTCGCGTTGCTCTAGCCGTTCTCAAACCGAGCATCTCAAAGAAGACACAACACGGGTGAGTGAACCGGTAATTGAGATTCAGCGATTGATGAAAAATTGATTTGAAAACAATCGCGTATTGCTTAGAAGAAGAGTTTTGTCTGACGAAGGTTTTATGAGAAATATCAATTTTCAATCAAAAATACCTTTGTATTTGAAAAAGAATACACATTCGATATGCTAGAGAAAGAAGAGATTTGCACATCGAGCGGTTTTCCAAAAGTATTTTTCAATCGGAGATACTTTTATGTTTGAAAACATGAATACACATTCGATGTGCTAGAGAAAGAAGATTTGCACATCAAGCGGTTTTCCAAAGTATCGTCAATTCATTTCTGGACCAAGGTTGATTCAAGAATGAATAAGCCCCATCGTTTCAATCCAGTTGTCACAAGCTTGATCTATTGGATAGATCTCACATGTCACCCACCAAGAGCTTGTTTGATGTTGGCTCTAGAAGGATTTTCATCTTCATCGTGAATATTTAACATATCACTCGGATGTTCTGGCAATACCACAAGGATAATGTGTAGGACTCTTAATATATATTCTTACTTTCCACATTGTGTGAAACAGCAAGTCTTCATCAATTTAGTCTCCTTATGAGATATTATGGATGATCTCTTGGCTCTAGACTCAATAGTGCACTTTGGTTTCCTATGCCGGAGACTAGGGAGAGGGTCTCCTTCTTCAATATCAACAATCTCAAAGAGAAAGTCAATAGATTATGTAGGTTCCCCGTGAGAATGAAACAAGCCCTTTTAAGAGGAACTTGAGTAGCTTGGGAGGTTAGGTGCGGTCGTCCTTTGGGTCCATGACGTCTTGTCTTCAATACCGGTGTTACCTTAGTAGACACCAAGTAGCATATGTATTAAACCGGTTTACGCCCTAAGGTTGAATTAATGGAGGCTATTTCTTTTCACCCTTTTCACATTCAATTCTTTTCATTCTTCACCCCCTTGGTGCTTACCGAGACTTGATAACTAGAACCTTGTTGGGTTTATTCCGGTACTAGCTCTGTCTCGATCCGCACTCTTCCCGTATTCTCATTTTCTCCTTTTTCATCATACCTAAGGACTTCTACACTATCTAGTGGATAGTCCTAGGTGAATCCCTCAAACTCTGGCGGGATCATGGGAACGAATACCTAACCTAACCATCCTTATAACACTATCGTAAAGTAAATTGGTGAGTCTTTTTGTATTGTTCTTTCCTTCTTGAAACCAATTGAAAAATCATTTGGAAAATCAATCAAGGTACTTGTGATATAAAATCAAAGCATTTTGTACCTTAATTGTTTTGATCATTTAAAAATGCTCCCCCTCAACATGTTCATATGAATTTGAAATTGTTTAGCACATGGAGGCAAGAGATCTTTGAAATGTATTCTTGATCACAATTTCCGTAGAAAAAGCCATTTGAATTTCTTTGGTAAATTCTCCCCCTCAATATGTGCGTAGGATATTTGAAATAATTTTATCACATAGAGGAAAAAGTTCTTTTGAAGTACATCCACGATCACAAAGGCCATTAATAAACCATTTAGAAAATCAATCAAGGTACTTTATGTTAAAACATAAAAGAATTTGTACCTTGATAGTTTATTTTCTTTTGAAATGCTCCCACTCAATATGTGCTTGAGATTGACGTTTAGCACATATGGGAAGCAACGCACTTTGAATCAAATCGATCATCATTTATCGATTTCATAATTAAATCACAAATTCTCCCGATCAAAATATCAAACCCTTTGAGATTTTGAATCCCAAGTGATTTAATAAGGTTTAGAAAACATAGGAGAAAATGTGCCAGCTTTAAAAGCTCTTCTGGTTTATAGTTAAATGCTCCTCCACAATCATGTGCATTATGTATTTGAAATCGTTTGGCACATGAAGGAAGGAGTGATTTTGAAACAATCACCCTTTTAAAACCGATTTGAGATTTAAATCATGATCTCTCCCCCCGATCAAAAATTTCAAACCAATTGATATTTGTGATTCCAATTGATTTAAATCATGTAGAAAAATTTGGGGAAAGACGTGGCAAGATTTAATTTTGAAAAATGACTGATATGGACCAATTATAAATGTTAAATATTGTTAGTGTCAGGTATGATAGTTTTAAGAGATCTTTGAGTAAAATAAAATAATTTCGCAATCAAACAAGAACAGAAAAAATTTCATTTTGAAAGTTCTTGATTCAAAAGAAAAATCATACCATGACATAACATTAAATCTTTAGGTCACCACTTATTTTGTACAAACGGACTTGATAGATGAAATATCGATTGAAAATAGTTTAGTTTAAATCACTCTCCCCCTCAATCGATGACCGTAGTCGTTGATTGAGTGACTTAAGTTTTGATAAAATGAAGTCCAGTGATTTCCAAAATTAAGTCCAATTTATTTTCAAAACAATATTTTTCCATTTTCAAAACAACATTTTCAAAAATGTTTTAAGAAAAATGGTACCATCCACTACTTTTTCCTGCACAAAGATATGTTAAGTGTATGGAATAATAAGCTGCTTCTGTTGTGGCTGAGAGGATGGAAGAAAACCGTCTGCTGATGCAGTGAGACCTCTGACGTTGCACTTGCCATGCCAACTCTCCACAGAGGTCCAATTAAGTTCCGTTTCTTCTTTTGTCGACCCAAGAGATAGTTTCCCTTTCCTTTCAGCATCCAATCATCTTCATTTGTGGGATCCGGATCGGGAACAATCTTATGAATCATGATATCTGCATACGTTAGTGAACATACATACAGATATATGGTGGTCGACATCACCCAAACATAAATCGACTAATACAAGTCAATCCAACATATCAATAAGATCATACAAAGGTATGGGAATCATATGTTTATCAAACTCTAATCATCTAAACCTAATACTCACATCCTAGATTTCTAGTCCTTCAACATAGGCAAATATTTTTTTCTGATAAGCACGTAGGATGATTAAGAAAGCCCATTAGATGATGTAAATTTGAAAAACATTCTCCTCCTCAATCAATGACTCTTTCTATGAAAAGTTTTAAATAAGCTGAAGTCGTTGATTGGGTTTTGCAAATCTATGAAAATTCTGATTTTGATTGATTTTCAAGCAACTCAATTACCATCATTTTTGAATACAACAAATATTTTTCTGAAGAATTTTAGAAGGAAAAACATTTGTGTAGGAACAACAGTCTTTTTGGAGACATGCTTTCCTTGTTTTGTTTTAGGATAAGAGCACGAAATTTTTGAAAATTTGGTTTCTTTATGAGACTTTCCTTCTTTTGAAGAGCGGGTTGCTATACGAAATAATAGCAAACCATGATTTAAGCACAGGTTACTGATGCGAAATGCTTGCAAGCCATAGTTTGAGACATATTTTGGAAAAGAATATTTACACCTCCTGCTCAAACTTCATCTAAAGTCCCGTGCCATTATTGAATGACATTTCTAAGACCGTAGATGTTATCAATACCAGAAGACATGTCTTGAGAAACACATATTTTTGGTATTTTCTGATTTTTCAAATTTTTTATGGTTTTTTTATGGACGTTTAAAATTTTATACTTTTCTATTTTCTTTTTGTTGTTTTTTTTTAATAAGATATATACAAAGAAGATAATTTAGTTTAAGAGGATGATGAAATGAGTACCGAGATAAGGATATTGTTCAGCACGTAGTAGAAGAAAGAAATCCACATCTCTTAAACTTTCACCACCAAAGCATTCACCAAAGCATTCGAGGCTTCTAAGAAAATCTTCTGAACATGAGCCTTCTCAATGTGAATCTTTGGTAGTTTCCCCCCAGACCGACAATCTTCGAATTAAGACCATTTCCCCCAGAAGATGAAGTGAAGCAAACAGTCTAAGTATGAAGCTAAAGAACCCAAAGAAGATGATAACAACTAAGTAACAAGATAACACGGATCATCTCTGTGGATATCAAACCCGGAATACATGATTAAGCCCGATCACATGATCTTGTTGTGCGTCCCCGATGTACACATTACTCTTCGAGATTGAGCAGTTGTCTATTCAGGGGAACAATACATCAATATCTTCAATTTACCAAGTACATTCCAGCTATCTTCCATATAACCACTCAGCCCATAATGTACACAAGTATCCAGCAAGAGTAGAGATCATGACATCCAAGTAACATGTTGATACACTGATTATTTATGCGGATGTAAGCTCCGAAATATCTGATTAAGATCGATCATGTGAACATGCTGTGTGTCCCAGATGTACACATATCTCTCCTCTGATGGTTGCGATCTCATCGAAATCATCATTACATTGTGTACATGAACCAATAACCAGAAGCATTTTATCATAAACCATATAGAAGATGTCAATAAGCGATATCATCTCGCGTTCCAAATATTCTTCTCACATTTCTTCCAGCTGAGCATTTGAAGTAACACATACCAAAAGTCTCGAGACCACTTCCCCAAATAGTTGGAATAATACATCCTTCCCCCAAATAGTTGGAATAATATATCCTTCCCCCAAATAGTTGGAGTAATACACCAAAGGCTAGGATTTAAACACTGAGTTTCTCTACGGTTATGACCTTTATCTTCCCGGGATAACTTCAATCAGGTAGAAGTGTTAAGTTCATCATGTGTACTCATTGTTCTTTTAGATGTATGTCTCCTTCCCCCTTGTTGGTTTTGATACCTCAGAATCAGCAACACATTATACATACCCAATATTCTTGAAATAGAGAAGAATACAATTTAGCATGAATGTATCTTGTGAGAATCAACTGCTACGGAATCTCTCCCTGACTATCTTTACCAACCCATATGTGGACAAATTGAAGTGACCCGGTGATGAAGCAAACCCAATATACCAAACTTGGCGAAGTATAATTTTCATGATTGTGACTTATGCTTGCACTAATGTTGGAAGAATGGTGTAGAAATTCATGCTTCATGAAAATTTCTAAGTACTCGATACCCAATGAAAGTATGAGACATTAACACCTCTTGTGGTTATCCACACCGTCATCTGCGTGTGACCTTGAGTAAAACAACGTAACTCCTAATAGTGATAGTTAACGGTCTTCAACCATCCACCCCATCATTGCTGGTAAATAGATAAACCAAGTCTTGACTCAAATTCTTAAGCCCGAGCCGGTTATCAAATAAGAACACGCCTTGTGAAAGTCGACTTCAATCTCAAATAAGTGATAAATGATTAACTACGAAGTAATCAATGTGTGTCAAATGCCCAACACGTGAATAAACATACAATCGGTTGTACGTCGATCCACTGAATGAACTGAAGAAAATTATTCCTCAACATCAATGCCTTCTTCCTAACAATTTCCATGTGCTACCAACTTTTCCTTGTTTTTCAATCCTCCTCCTAGTTCTTTAAGTTCACAGCTTCAATCCTTTAGGATTCAGTCAATGCTTCTTTGTAGGTTATAGGTTTAGATGAAGATATGAGAGCATCATAGTGACAATACATGGCTTTTGTGGGTAGTTGGAGGCATGTAGAGACTGATCTGAAAGGTTCACCGATAATGTTTTCAAGCAGATGAGGTAGACATTTTCCTTTATATTCATGTGGTTGATTTACAAAGTGCACATTGGAGGGAACAATAATCCGTGAAGATTTGGCAAAGGAATACCAAAGAGCGGATCATCATTCATGAGTGCAATTGAATATTATGATAGCCATTATCAACACCTTGAGGAATAACTGGAGATTGGGTTTCTTGAGTAATCTAAGTTGTACTTCTTAGATGGTGCATCTTGATCAATGTAGATTGAAGAAGGTGAACTAGTTGAGTCGGCGAGGGCAGGGCGGGAGCATCGAGGCTGGATGATCAACATTCATTGGAAGTCGAAGTACTCATCAAACATATCTTGAAACAATGAATCCCAAACAATAAATCCCAGTTATCCTTAGTAAGTGAAACATTAGGCATTTGAGGAGAGTTGTATGACCATTATTCAAGAATCCATCAATAAGTAGAATATGCAACCTTCTCCCCCTCAAAATTGCATCCTAAATTGCCATTTTTGACTTAAACAAGTGAATAAGAATACGATTAATAGTAAGCAGATCCCTTGATGATTGTCATTAAGTTTCTTCACTCTTCTCCCCCTCAAAAATTGCAAATGAAGTTTGCCATTTTTGATTGAGCAAGTGAATAAGAATATGCACCAATGAATGTAGACCCACTTGATGATTGAATGAGAATTTGAAAAACATGAAGCTTGTTGATGGAGAATGTAGATGAGAATGGTCATAAACATGAAGATTTCTTCTTACGAAGATAAAAGCGCCTTCAAGCGTACACCTTTCTTTTCTTTGAGTAGCAGGGGCTGAAGTGTTATCTGCAAATGCCATAATGATGAAATACGAGGCTGGCGATGTGAGCAGACGTCATTGCAAGGTTGAGTTACTTGAACACATGAGTTATGAGATATCAATCCTTTTGTTATCAGCACTTTAAGCGGTCCATGTATTGAAGGATCGAAGTATCTGGCGAGTAAGGACTACACGCACTAACATTACAAGCTTGATTGCATATATATTGGTTAGTGACATTAGTATCCAAACCCTTTGGGGTTTCACAATCAACCTTGATTTTGCCATCGATAAACAACTTTCGGTGGGTATCCACTAAGTCCAACATCCTTAAACATTCTACCGACGGAATCCACTTATGGCAAGGTCTAGGATTGTTGATATTCTTATGCAGTGGAAGAGTTATCGTTATTCCTAGACTCAAAAATTTAGCAGTTGGGATCCATCAGCGAAGTTTTAGGTTTGTTTTGCATTATAACATGTTGAATGATCGGTCTAAGCGATCAAGTCTAAAGACTAAAAGCTGCTCAAACACTAATGCAATCAAGATCGGAGGAGTATAGAGTCTCCCAGGGTCGTTATGTCCCATGAGCTATCAATGGATCAATCAACGTTTAGTGATCGAGAAATTTGAGCGAAAAGGATATTGTGATTATTATAACTAAAGAAAAGCCAACAAATTAAAAGCGCCTTAAATGCAAATTAAAGAAAATTAAAAGATAAAACCTATTAAATAAGCGCTATCACTATTTTTACAATGATGAGCGTTTAAAACCTAAAACGTGCGTTTAAATAAAAATAACGTAAGCGTACAAAATAAAGTGAAAACTAAGAAATAAAGTCCTAAAAATATGAAAAATACATTTTACAATCCTAATGATAAAAGAAACTTTTAGAAAAAGAAAACTATTTTTATAACTATTTAATTAATTATTATTAATTAAAAACTATTTTAACTAATTAAAAATAACCTAAAATGAAAGAAAATAGGAAATAAAGCTTGAAAAATAAAATTATGAAATGGAAAAGTCTAAAATATCAAAAGAAATTTTAAAACTATTTTGTATTTTTCTGGAGTTTATTTTTCTATTTTCTAGGAATTTTAAACTATTTAAAACTAATTAAATTATTAAAAATTACAAAATAAACTATGAAAAATATGGAAAATTACTTTTTCACTTTTTATATTTATCTAAACTTAATAAAATTGAAAATTATTTTTTGAACCTTTTACGAATTTTTTATATTAAAGGCTAATTAAAATGATTAAAACTAATTTAAATTAAGAAAAATAGCTAAACAACTTGGAAAAATCTGAAAATTTCAGGAAAAGTCTAAAATGATGCTAGGAATATGAGAAAATTAGAAAAACAGGCACTTGTTTGGAGAATTTAAGAATCATTAATCAAGTGCTTATTAATAAGCCACTAAAATAAACCAACGAGTGACACAACAAGCACCAATCTATTACGAGCTCAAATATGCAAAATGTACCCTAATTCAACTAAAAACAACAAGTGATAACCACGATTCACAGGATACAACAGTTTTGATGAGATTAACTAATAAAATTAATGATTTAGGTGTCTCTTTTGATACAAGCACAAGCTTCATATTAAGCTCAAAATGAAAAATAAAATTGGATCTTGGAAAGGACACGGGTGAGAGTATCTAGACCAAAAATCGGACAATGGCTAGCTCTATTGAGCCACATGCACAAAGCGCTGCTGCGAGAAAAATGCTCGGTGTGATGCGAGAACGATGGCGGGGCAACCGATCCTCGATTTGGGCTTATGCACAAGCTCACCCGAGATCTCAAGTTAAAAGCAGATATGAGGACCTAAATACCACTGGCCAAGCTGCTTATATCCCAAAAATGAGACCTAAAATTCTCTACGAAACCTATGCAACTTCGCGAGTTTTGTAGAAAACGGTGATATTTTTGACTTTTGAAAATGGACACACAGTTTGACTAAAATGAAATTTGAATCCACTTTGATGGTGATATTGATGTATTTGAATGAAATATGAATGAAACAAGCTAGCTTTAGGATTTCTAAACACAAAACAAAGTTTTACAATTCCAAATTCTCAGCAGTTAAGCATTATATAGATTAAGGAATGATTTTGACTTTTTTAACCAGCAGGCACAAATCTTTTGACAGATATTGACTAAGGAGGGGTAAAGGAGTCTAAGACAACTGATTTTAACCACCAAGCAAATCTGTGGCACAGGCTTAAAGCCTAATCCAAACACCCCTTTGTAAACTGTTTTGCAAATTAAACTTATCTAATACTGAACAAACATAATCCAGTGATCAATCTAGACTAATGTGACCTAATTACTTCTTTTAAAGCGAAATGAACCGGTTTAACTACAATTACTGAGTGTGCATAAAAAAAACTTGAAAATGACTTACAAGAGTCCAAAGTCGCAATGGCATGCAAACACACCCAATGAACCTCTAATCTACTTATTCAACCCAATGATCACTATTTTAACCCACATCCATCAACGCTTCACCCATTGCACCTTTCCATTGCCATATTGACCCATGTTTGACTTTTGTTGACCAAGGATCTAAATGAGTGTAGACTTAAATGTGAGCTTGTACAAGGGTTTCATAAGCTCATTTAAGCTTATTTAAAGCGAGAAATGAGCATGATAAAGCTTTTGAATGATATTTTGACTTTGCTAATTTCAACGATGAACAAATAAGATCACATGTAAACATAAACCGAATTTTTACTTGGAATGAGTTTCAATACCTTTAAATACTTAAAATTGATACAATTTAACAAAATATTACAAGCTTAATCTTGAATTGAAAGACTTAACATAAAAAGCGACATAAGAAATAAAATAAACTACTAGACTCTTCAACTTGCTCCCATTGCTTCCTTTTATAATCCAAACTTACTTTCTCACTTCGATTGTTTCCCAACAATCCCGGCCATTGGATGGCCTAGAATTGATCTCGACCATTCAAAATGGTTTTGGCGTAATTTTCTTGTCGCCCATTGGAGGTTGAGTGAGAGGGGGGGGCAATTAATGAGGTTTGGAGGCTTGTTATGGAGTGGGGAACATGGGAGAGTGGAAATGGAGGAGGGGGGATGGGTGTTCTGAGTTGCAGAGAAAGCAGGTAGATGGTGGACTTTTGGCGGGTTTGAGATTATTGACCAGGTTTGACCAGGCAAGTATTAATAATAAGGGGGGTTCACAATTGTATTATGACAAGGGGTCAAAGGTGAGCAAGGTCCAAATTTGAGTTAAATGGTTTAAAACTCAAGGACTAATGATGTAAATTCGAAACTTGAGGGGCCTAAGTCGCCAATTCATCAATCTTGTTTCAAGGGACCAAAAGTGACACTCTCAGAAAGTATAAGGACCAATGTTGCCATTTTGCAATTTTCCAGGGGCCATTTCTGCCAATTTTGAAAGTTGAAGGACTAAACTTGTAATTTCTCAAACTTTTGATAGTTTTTCACCAAAGGACTAAATTTTACAAGTTTTGATTTTAAAAGGACCTTTGGTGACTTTTCTTTTGAAATTTTGACTCAGGGACTAATTTTGACAATTTTAGAAACTTGGGGGACTGAAACTGCAATTTTGTAAATTTGATCGTTTTCATCGATTTTGATATTTTGCATTTAAAACACATAAAACACGATTTGTGATATTTTGATCATTTTGATGTGTTTACGAGTGTTTTCGAGATGATTTTCGGTTTATATTATACAAAAATGATGAGTATTTAGACACTCATCAATCCCCCACATCGAGATATTGCTAGTCCCTAGCAATGATTTGAGAAAACATAATGGATTTTAAACTCTTTACCAAAAGCCATTACTTCGGAGTAGCCAAATGTTTCGATTCAGTAAGAACCATGGTACACCGATAACCATGTGATTTTGAGCAAACCACCGACTTTCAACGGATTTGATTTTGTCTTTACCGAGCCGTACCCTTACGGACTAGCCAACTCTTAGATAAATTATCAATATTATCTTTGGTGAGTGAATACCAATTATGGATTTTCCATCGCCTTTACCACAAGCCATAATCTTGGCTATTAACTCTTCACTTTTTAGGATATGGTGAGTTGAGAACCATACAATTTTGGGCAAATTGCAAGCCATATAAGCGGATTTGATATATCTTTACCAAGAGCCGTTTGCTCTGGATTAGCCAATCCTTTAGTCTTCTGAGACATGGCGGATCGATAACTAAATGAGAAAGTGTAAAACACTTACTCCAAAAAAATTTTGGCCAAAAGCGGGAATTGGTATAGTTATATCATAAAATTCGTGAGAATTCCCCACACTTAGAAATGAATATTGCCCTCAATATTCAAAGTACTGCGGTTATGCGAAACAAAGAACGTAAAGGGAAATACTACGGCCATTATTTAGAAAGGAGATTTTTTTTTTTTTTTTTTTTTTTTTTTGTTGAAACATGTGGGCAACCCCACACTAGGGTGGTAGAAAGGGTGAGAAGGCGAAATATGGGTGAAAACCCATCTTGCATGCTCTTGTTTTTGATTCCCGAGTCGCTAGCTTGACTCGACCCAATTCATTTGTTCATGGGAAAGTAACGTGGAAAACCAATCTCGATCGGACTTTCGTTCACAATGTTAATGAACATATGAACATCGAAAGTTCCACACCGACGAGATATAACCGCGGTATCTGTTAATGGTAGAAACTAGAAGGGATGATACGGGGTCAAAGATGGTGTCCTCATTCCGAAAGAGAAAAGGAAAGAGCAACCACACCATCCGTGAAGAATGGAATAAAGACGTACATGAGAATGCATGTCCATTCCTCGTGAGAGAGAAGCAAATCACCGCTTTGACATTTGAAGCTTAAACTTGAAGCTTAGATGGTGATTGTCAAGAAGATGTCGGGAGGAGGGTGGGATATGGTTTTCAATCAATGACTTTCGAGGAAAAGGATGTCTCCCTCGGATCAAGGTAAGTGTTATCAATTCCGTTGGTATTGACTCATCACTTAGAAATGCATCGACTTCATTCCAAAAGTTGTCATCTTCCTCATCGGGGTGAGAGAAGGGATGGAAGAGTCGGGAATAGGACTAGAAGATGATGGATCATTTTGAGCAATTCATCAATGGGAAGAATGTCTCCCATTGGATCACAAACATCATCATCCAACTCGGATGAAGCGAGAGAGTTTGGTTTCATCCACGAGTTAACAAACTCGATGCGACAAAGCGATGCGGAGGTGGGACAAGTGGTGTGCTCTTAGAGCTAGCAGTTTCCACCACTTCCGATGAAGTCTCCGAATCTAGATCATCGTCATCATCATCAAGAACACTCTTGACTTCCACAGTACGACTTTCAAACCATTTGTTTGAACCGGGGTAATTTTCAAAGCTTTGAGCTCAAGACGTTTTGGTGAACACTCTTAACCGTGAAATTTGAGAGTGTTGCATTGATTCTTTCAGATTTTTGATCAATTGTGGCAACACTCTTTTTGTATAGAGGTTTGGAGTTACGGTTAATATTTAACGTGAGGTCTTCGTTGTCAACCCGTATGGTCAACTCTTCCGCAAACACATCGATCGAGCACGACTGTTTTCAAGAAAGCTCTCCCAAGATAAGGGAACTCTAGGATCCGCATGAAGTCTACTACAACAAAGTCGGCATGAAAGTGAAATTTTCCAACTTTCATCACGACATCTCGGCTATCCCAGTGGACGAGTTGATGCGGTCCGCTAGCTCGAGTGTCATACGAGTGGATGAAAGTTCGAGAAGAGGCAGTTTCTTCCATCGAGAGTGGCATAAGGTTAATGCTAGCGCCAAGATCGGCCAAGGCGAGCATTGAAACATCCCAAGAAATCACACGGGATTAAAACCGGCCGAGGTCTTCAAGCTTTCGGGAAGCTTATTAAGAATGGGCTGTGAGCATTGCTCATTGAGAGGAGTTTTCGCCATCTCGATAGCTTATCTTTGTTGGTGAGTAAGCCTTTAGCGTGGATGCAAATTTAGGCATTAGAGCGAGAGCATCAATGAAGCTTATATCAAAATGAAGCTCATTGAAGATTTGGAAAAATTTTCCATTTGCTCTTTGTTTTTGTCTTTGAGCTTCTCATCATTCATTCTTGATGGGTAAGGAAGTCGACTAGACTTTGAGTAGGGATGGAAGTGTTTTCGGCTCAAGATTTTTCTTGAACATCGGGTTCCGGACTTAAAGCTTGGACTACGAAGGTGGGACGTGTCTTGATGCCGTGGGCTTGAATAATGCACCTTGTCCGTTGTCTCCTTGGTAACTTGACTAAATGCCACGGGAGGAGGGGCATAGGAGTCGTGGGTCCATTGTGCGTCTTACCACTACAGTGGTGACGACTTTCAACTCGGCATTTGGATTAGGAATAGTATTGCGGGAGTCCTCCGGAAGATGGCGTAAGCTTTGTTCATATTCATGTTCATGAAAGCGCTCATCATATTCTTTAACTCATTTGTCTGCCGAGATAATGTGGTATCAATTTCCTTTTAGCTCACCTCTCATGTTATTGATATGAGTTTGCATTGATCGCATGTTTGCCTCGATCATTTTCATGAAGTCATTTGGCATGGGAGCTTGAGGAGGTGGTTGATAACTTTGATGATTAGGAGCTTGATATGGTTGAGGTTGGTTGAAATTGTTCGGTTTTGATTGAAATTTTGAGAGTTATTGAAATTTTGTCCTTGATTCGAACAAAGCGATTTCGATTGCCATGGTTTTGCACGGAGGAAAACCGGTGGTGTCATACCGCTAGGTGCAGTAGTGAGGATCGACTTGTGGTCGGTATTGATTGTGGTTTACGAAGCTACGGGAGCTTGGTAAAAGGAAGCATCGGTTGCTTGACAATCATAATACGCGTGTGGACCACTACAAGTTTCACACACCTTGTTCTGACTTTGTTGGTTCGGGCTTATGAATTTCGCTTTTGATTTCCTTTACCTCTTTTATCATACAATGGATGATGTCCGTTAGAGCTGACTAAGCTGAGCGGCTAACTTCGGAAGAGTTACCGGATGAAGAAGTGAGTGTTGAACATTGACTTTGTTGCGAAATAGGAACTTTGATTTTGCTCATAAATCTCAATCACATCTTTAGGTTTACGATTCAAGATATTGCCGCTGCGGCTGCATTCAAGGAATCTTGATCATTACCGTTCAACCCATTGTAAAAGATATTGACTTGTTGAAGCTCAGTGAATTCATGATGGGGGCATTTCACGAGGAGATCTTTGAATCTCTCCCATGCCTCTCCAAAATTTTCATCGAAATTTTGACGAAATCCGAAATTTCATTTTTAGATTAGTCGTCTTTGATGGAGGAAAGAAATAATTCACAAACTTTTGAACAAGATCCTCCCAGTTTCGATGGATCGGGGGTTCTTTTCCACCAAATCCATTTGTCCCTCAAGAGAGAATGGAAAAAGCATCAACTTGATGACTTTTTAGGAACATCCTTGAAATTGATAGTTGAGGTTAACTTGTTAAACCAGCGGATGTGTGCATCTGGTCTTCTCGATCGACCAGCGGAATTGATTGTAGACACAAGTTGGATCAAATGTGTCTTCAATTCAAGTGATCGAGTTGATTACGGGTAAAACAATGGCATCTCCATAACCCTCGGTGGGTGCACGGAGCATTTCCGCTATAATGCGTTAAATACGCCATGGTGTTGTTAGAAATAGTACGAATCTCGGGTTCGACTATTTGGGCGGCGATCTCACGAACGTCTCCTTGAATTTCGCTAGATCACGCAAAGGACTCAATGATCTAGAAGAGCGAGTGCGCATGCACTAGAGTTAACTCTAAGGAAACTTCGAGTTAAGGAGGAAATGGAATTATGAAGATATTTCGGATGAGAATGAGAATTATGAAGGCGGTTTGTAAAAATCGGTGAGAAGAATCTTTATGGGTTTTACGGTTACAAGCGTCGATATCACAACAAAATCAATTAACACAAAATCGAGGCAAAACAACGATGAACTTAACCAATAATCCAAGATGAATGGCTTCTTTAAAAAGGTACATCAATCACAATGGACACAAAGGCAAGTTTTATATCTTTAGTTCGGGAACTTATTATGGTCGCACCCAGTTAGGTAGTGCCGCCTTGGTTTTCGGTGGTAATTTTTTAAGTTGTTTATTATTAAGAAAACGAATCTTTTGTGTTTTATTATTTGATACATATATATAAACAAAAGGAAAAATATTTTGTGTTTTATCGTTTTGTACATTTTGGGTTTTGGATTTTTAGAAGAAAATATGGATATATATATATATATATATACAAAGATGGATGATATAAACAATGAGTGAGGATTCAAACAACTAATCGCTAAAGCGGAGATAAATCAACCTGACTCCAATGGCGCCAAAATTTGATCGGTGCTAAACAGTCAAGTCTAAAAGACTAAAAACTGCTCAAACACTAATGCAATCAAGATCAGAGGAGTATAGAGTCTCCCCGGGTCGTTATGTCCCAGCGAGCTATGCAATGGATCAATCAACGTTTAGTGATCGAGAAATTTGAACGAAAAAGGATATTGTGATTATTATAACTAAAGAAAAGCCAACAAATTAAAAACGCCTTAAATGCAAATTAAAGAAAATTAAAAAGATAAAACCTATTAAATAAACGCTATCACTATTTTTACAATGATGAACGTTTAAAACCTAAAACGTACGTTTAAATAAAAATAACGTAAACGTACAAAATAAAAGTGAAAACTAAGAAATAAAAGTCCTAAAAATATGAAAAATACATTTTTACAATCCTAATGATAAAAGAAACTTTTTAGAAAAAGAAAACTATTTTTATAACTATTTAATTAATTATTATTAATTAAAAACTATTTTAACTAATTAAAAATAACCTAAAATGAAAGAAAATAGGAAATAAAGCTTGAAAAATAAAATTATGAAATGGAAAAGTCTAAAATATCAAAAGAGAATTTTAAAAACTATTTTGTATTTTTCTCGTTATTTTCTATTTTCTAGGAATTTTAAACTATTTAAAACTAATTAAATTATTAAAATTACAAAATAAACTATGAAAAATATGGAAAATTACTTTTTCACTTTTTATATTTATCTAAACTT
Source organism: Chrysanthemum lavandulifolium (assembly GCA_022545495.1). NCBI lineage: Eukaryota > Viridiplantae > Streptophyta > Magnoliopsida > Asterales > Asteraceae > Chrysanthemum > Chrysanthemum lavandulifolium. Next base: position 192,738,802 of record CM040240.1, read on the forward strand.
AATAAAATTGAAAAATTATTTTTTGAACCTTTTACTAATTTTTTATATTAAAGGCTAATTAAAAATGATTAAAACTAATTTAAATTAAGAAAAATAGCTAAACAACTTGGAAAAATCTGAAAATTTCAGGAAAAGTCTAAAATGATGCTAGGAATATGAGAAAATTAGAAAACAGGCACTTGTTTGGAGAATTTAAGAAGCGCTTAATCAAGTGCTTATTAATAAGCCCTAAAATAAGCCAAAAGTGACACAACAAGCACCAATCTATTATGAAGCTCAAATATGCAAAATGTACCCTAATTCAACTAAAAACAACAAGTGATAACCACGATTCACAGGATACAACAGGTTTGATGAGATTAACTAATAAGCTAATGACAGATTTGGTGTCTCTTTTGATACAAGCACAAGCTTCATATTAAGCTCAAAATGAAAAATAAGAATTGGATCTTGGAAAGGACACGGGTGAGAGTATCTAGACCAAAAATCGAGACAATGGCTAGCTCTATTGAGCCACATGCATAATTGCGCTGCGAGAAAAATGCTCGGTGTGATCTCGAGACGATGAAAGGTGGCAACCGATCCTCGGTTTGGGCTTATGCACAAGCTCACCCAGAGATCTCAAGTTAAAAGCAGATATGAGGACCTAAATACCACCGCCAACTGCTTATATCCCAAAATGAGACCCTAAAATCTCTATGAAACCTATGCAACTTCGTAAGTTTTGTAGAAAACCGAATTGATATTTTGACTTTTGAAAATGGACACACAGTTTGACTAAAATGAAATTTGAATCCACTTTGATGACTGATATTGATGTATTTGAATGAAATATGAATGAAACAAGCTAGCTTTAGGATTTCTAAACACAAAACAAAGTTTTACAATTCCAAATTCTCAACAGTTAAACAGTTATATAGATTAAGGAATGATTTTGACTTTTTTAACCAGCAGGCACAAATCTTTTGACAGATATTGACTAAGGAGGGGTAAAGGAGTCTAAGACAACTGATTTTAACCACCAAGCAAATCTGTGGCACAGGCTTAAAGCCTAATCCAAACACCCCTTTGTAAACTGTTTTGCAAATTAAACTTATCTAATACTGAACAAACATAATCCAGTGATCAATCTAGACTAATGTGACCTAATTACTTCTTTTAAAACAGAAATGAACCAGTTTTAACTACAATTACTGAGTGTGCATAAAAAAACTTGAAAATGACTTACAATAGTCCAAAGCTGCAATGGCATGCAAACACACCCAATGAACCTCTAATCTACTTATTCAACCCAATGATCACTATTTTAACCCACATCCATCACTGCTTCACCCACTGCACCTTTCCATTGCCATATTGACCCATGTTTGACTTTTGTTGACCAAGGATCTAAATGAGTGTAGACTTAAATGTGAGCTTGTACAAGGGTTTCATAAGCTCATTTAAGCTTATTTAAACTGAGAAATGAGCATGATAAAGCTTTTGAATGATATTTTGACTTTGCTAATTTCAACAGTAGACAAATAAGATCACATGTAAACATAAACTGAATTTTTTACTTGGAATGAGTTTCAATACCTTTAAATACTTAAAATTGATACAATTTAACAAAATATTACAAGCTTAATACTGAATTGAAAGACTTAACATAAAAAACGACATAAGAAATAAAATAAACTACTAGACTCTTCAACTTGCTCCCATTGCTTCCTTTTTATAATCCAAACTTACTTTCTCTCACTTCTGATTGTTTCCCAACAATCCCAGCCATTGGATGGCCTAGAATTGATCTCAACCATTCAAAATGGTTTTTGGCGCCAATTTTCTTGTCTGCCCATTGGAGGTTGAGTGAGAGGGGGGGGCAATTAATGAGGTTTGGAGGCTTGTTATGGAGTGGGGAACATGGGAGAGTGGAAATGGAGGAGGGGGGATGGGTGTTACGAGTTGCGAGAGAAAGTGTAGATGGTGGACTTTGGCGGGTTTGAGATTATTGACCAGGTTTGACCAGGCAAGTATTAATAATAAGGGGGGTTCACAATTGTATTATGACAAGGGGTCAAAGGTGAGCAAGGTCCAAATTTGAGTTAAATGGTTTAAAACTTCAAGGACTAATGATGTAAATTCTGAAACTTGAGGGGCCTAAGCTGCCAATTCATCAATCTTGTTTCAAGGGACCAAAAGTGACACTCTCAGAAAGTATAAGGACCAATGTTGCCATTTTGCAATTTTCCAGGGGCCATTTCTGCCAATTTTGAAAGTTGAAGGACTAAACTTGTAATTTCTCAAACTTTTGATAGTTTTTCACCAAAGGACTAAATTTTACAAGTTTTGATTTTAAAAGGACCTTTGGTGACTTTTCTTTGAAATTTTGACTCGTGGACTAATTTTGACAATTTTAGAAACTTGGGGATCAAACGCAATTTTTGTAAATTTGATACGCTTTTCATCCGATTTTGATATTTTGCATTTAAAACACATAAAACAACGATTTGTGATATTTTGATCATTTTGATGTGTTTCGAGTGTTTCGAGATGATTTTGCGTTTATATTATACAAAATGATGAGTATTTAGACACTCATCAATCCTCCACATCGAGATATTGCTAGTCCCTAGCAATGATTTGAGAAAACATAATGGATTTTAAACTCTTTACCAAAAGCCATTACTACGGAGTAATAAATGTTTCGGTTCAAGTAAGAACCATGGTACACCGATAACCATGTGATTTTGAGCAAACCACCAACTTTCAACGGATTTGATTTTGTCTTTACCGAGAAGCCGTACCATACGGACTAGCCAACTCTTAGATAAATTATCAATATTATCTTTGGTGAGTGAATACCAATTATGGATTTTCCATCGCCTTTACCACAAGCCATAATCTTAAGGGCTAGCTAACTCTTCACTTTTTAGGATATGGTGAGTTGAGAACCATACAATTTTGGGCAAATTGCAAGCCATATAAACGGATTTGATATATCTTTACCAAGAGCCGTTTGCTCTGGATTAGCCAATCCTTTAGTCTTCTGCACATGGCGGATCGATAACTAAATGAGAAAGTGTAAAACACTTACTCCAAAAAAAATTTTGGCCAAAACGGGAATTGGTATAGTTATATCATAAAATTAGTGAGAATTCCCCACACTTAGAAATGAATATTGCCTCAATATTCAAAGTACCGCGGTTATGCCAAACAAAGAACGTAAAAGGAAATACTACGGCCATTATTTAGAAAGGAGATTTTTTTTTTTTTTTTTTTTTTTGAAACATGTGGGCAACCCCCACACTAGGGTGGTAGAAAGGGTGAGAAGGCGAAATATGGGTGAAAACCCATCTTGCATGCTCTTGTTTTGATTCCCGAGTCGCTAGCTTGACTCGACCCAATTCATTTGTTCATGGGAAAGTAACGTGGAAAACCAATCTCGATCGGACTTTCGCTCACAATGTTAATGAACATATGAACATCGAAAGTTCCACACCAACGAGATATAACCATGTATCTGTTAATGGTAGAAACTAGAAGGGATGATACGGGGTCAAAGATGGTGTCCTCATTCCCGAAAGAGAAAAGGGAAAGAGCAACCACACCATCCGTGAAGAATGGAATAAAGACGTATATGAGAATGCATGTCCATTCCTCAGAGAGAAGCAAATCACAAGTTTTGACATTTTGAGCTTAAACTTGAAGCTTAGATGGTGATTGTCAAGAAGATGTCCGGGAGGGAGGGTGGGATATGGTTTTCAATCAATGAGACTTTCGAAAAAGGATGTCTCCTCCGGATCAAGGTAAGTGTTATCAATTCCGTTGGAATTGACTCATCACTTAGAAATGCATCGACTTCATTCCAAAGTTGTCATCTTCCTCATCGTGAGTGAGAGAAGGGATGGAAGAGTCGGGAATAGGACTAGAAGATGATGGATCATTTTGAGCAATTCATCAATGGGAAGAATGTCTCCATTGGATCACAAACATCATCATCCAACTCGGATGAAGCGAAGAGAGTTTGGTTTCATCCACGAGTTAACAAACTCGATGCGACAAACCGATGGGAGGTGGGACAAGTGGTGTGCTCTTAGAGCTAGCAGCTTCCACCACTTCCGATGAAGTCTCCGAATCTAGATCATCGTCATCATCATCAAGAACACTCTTGACTTCCACAGTACGACTTTCAAACCATTTGTTTGAACCAGGGTAATTTTCAAAGCTTTGAGCTCAACACGTTTTGGTGAACACTCTTAACTCGTGAAATTTGAGAGTGTTGCATTGATTCTTCATTTTTGATCAATTGTGGCAACACTCTTTGTATAGAGGTTTGGAGTTCGGTTAATATTTAACGCGAGGTCTTCGTTGTCAACCCGTATGGTCAACTCTTCCAAACACATCGATCGAGCACCACTCGTTTCAAGAAAGCTCTCCCAAGATAAGGGGAACTCTAGGATGCGCATCAAGTCTACTACAACAAAGTCAGCATGAAAGTGAAATTTTCCACTTTCATCACGACATCCCGGCTATCCCAAGTGGACGAGTTACAGTGACGGTCCGCTAGCTCGAGTGTCATACGAGTGGATGAAAGTTCGGGAAGAGACGTTTCTTCCATACCGAGAGTGGCATAAGGTTAATGCTAGCGCCAAGATCGGCCAAGGCGGAGCATTGAAACATCCCAAGAAATCACACGGGATTAAAAACCGGCCGGGGTCTTCAAGCTTTTCGGAAGCTTATTAAGAACGGTCACGAGCATTGCTCATTGAGAGGAGTTTTCGCCATCTCGATAGCTTATCTTTGTTGGTGAGTAAGCCTTTAAGCGTGGATGCAAATTTAGGCATTAGAACGAGAGCATCAACGGCTTATATCAAAATGAAGCTCATTGAAGATTTGGAAAATTTTTCCATTTGCTCTTTGTTTTGTCTTTGAGCTTCTCATCATTCATTCTTGATGGGTAAGGAAGTCGACTAGACTTTGAGCCGGGATGGAAGTGTTTTCGCTCAAGATTTTCTTCGAACATCGGGTTCCGGACTTAAAGCTTGACTACCGAAGGTGGGACGTGTCATGATACTGGGCTTGAATAATGCACCTTGTCCGTTGTCTCCTGGTAACTTGACTAAATGCCACGGGAGGAGGGGCATAGGAGTCGAGGTCCATTGTGCGTCTTACCACTACGAGTGGTGACGGCTTTCAACTCGGCATTTGGATTAGGAATAGTATTGCTCGGGAGTCCTCCGGAAGATGGCTAAGCTTTGTTCATATTCATGTTCATGAAACCGCTCATCATATTCTTTAACTCATTTGTCGCCGAGATAATGTGGTATCAATTTCCTTTTAGCTCACCTCTCATGTTATTGATCCGAGTTTGCATTGATCGCATGTTTGCCTCGACCATTTTCATGAAGTCATTTGGCATGGGAGCTTGAGGAGGTGGTTGATAACTTTGATGATTAGGAGCTTGATATGGTTGAGGTTGGTTGAAATTGTTCCGGCTTTGATTGAAATTTTGAGAGTTATTGAAATTTTGTCCTTGATTCGAACAAAGCGATTCGATTGCCATGGTTTTGCACGGAGGAAAACCGGTGGTGTCATACCGCTAGGTGCACGGTAGTGAGGATCACCTGTGGTCGGTATTGATTGTGGTTTACCAAGCTACGGGAGCTTGGTAAAGGAAGCATCGGTTGCTTGACAATCATAATACAGCGTGTGGACCACTACAAGTTTCCACACACCTTGTTTACGGCTTTGACTGGTTCGGGCTTATGAATTTCGCTTTTGATTTCCTTTACCTCTTTTATCATACAATGGATGATGTCCGTTAGAGCGGCTAACGGAGCGGCTAACTCGGAAGAGTTACCGGATGAAGAAGCGAGTGTTCGGAACATTGACTTTGTTGCGAGAAATAGGAACTTTGATTTTGCTCGCAAATCTCAATCACATCTTTAGGTTTACGATTCAAGATATTGCGCTGCTTGATGCATTCAATGAATCTTGATCATTACTGCTCAACCCATTGTAAAAGATATTGACTTGTTGAAGCTCGTGAATTCATGATGGGGCATTTCACGAGGAGATCTTTGAATCTCTCCCATGCCTCTCCAAAATTTTCATCGAAATTTTGACGAAATCCAGAAATTTCATTTTTTAGATTAGTCGTCTTTGATGGAGGAAAGAAATAATTCACAAACTTTTGAACAAGATCCTCCCCTTTGTAAACTGTTTTGCAAATTAAACTTATCTAATACTGAACAAACATAATCCAGTGATCAATCTAGACTAATGTGACCTAATTACTTCTTTTAAAACAGAAATGAACCAGTTTTAACTACAATTACTGAGTGTGCATAAAAAAACTTGAAAATGACTTACAAGAGTCCAAAGCTGCAATGGCATGCAAACACACCCAATGAACCTCTAATCTACTTATGCAACCCAATGATCACTATTTTAACCCACATCCATCACTGCTTCACCCACTGCACCTTTCCATTGCCATATTGACCCATGTTTGACTTTTGTTGACCAAGGATCTAAATGAGTGTAGACTTAAATGTGAGCTTGTACAAGGGTTTCATAAGCTCATTTAAGCTTATTTAAACTGAGAAATGAGCATGATAAAGCTTTTGAATGATATTTTGACTTTGATAATTTCAACAGTAGACAAATAAGATCACATGTAAACATAAACTGAATTTTTTACTTGGAATGAGTTTCAATACCTTTAAATACTTAAAATTGATACAATTTAACAAAACATTACAAGCTTAATACTGAATTGAAAGACTTAACATAAAAAACGACATAAGAAATAAAATAAACTACTAGACTCTTCAACTTGCTCCCATTGCTTCCTTTTTATAATCCAAACTTACTTTCTCTCACTTCTGATTCTTTCCTAACAATCCCAGCCATTGGATGGCCTAGAATTGATCTCAACCATTCAAAATGGTTTTTGGCGCCAATTTTCTTGTCTGCCCATTGGAGGTTGAGTGAGAGGGGGGGGCAATTAATGAGGTTTGGAGGCTTGTTATGGAGTGGGGAACATGGGAGAGTGGAAATGGAGGAGGGGGGATGGGTGTTCGAGTTGCAGAAAGCGGTAGATGGTGGACTTTGGCGGGTTTGAGATTATTGACCGTGTTTGACCGAGGCAAGTATTAATAATAAGGGGTTCACAATTGTATTATGACAAGGGGTCAAAGCAAGGTCCAAATTGAGTTAAATGGTTTAAAACTTCAAGGACTAATGATGTAAATTACGAAACTTGAGGGCCTAAGTCGCCAATTCATCAATCTTGTTTCAAGGGACCAAAAGTGACACTCTCAGAAAGTATAAGGACCAATGTTGCCATTTTGCAATTTTCAGGGCCATTTCGCCAATTTTGAAAGTTCAAGGACTAAACTTGTAATTTCTCAAACTTTTGATAGTTTTTCACCAAAGGACTAAATTTGACAAGTTTTGATTTTAAAAGGACCTTTGGTGACTTTTCTTTTGAAATTTTGACTGTGGACTAATTTTGACAATTTTAGAAACTGGGGACCGAAAGCGCAATTTTGTAAATTTGATACGTTTTCATCCGATTTTGATATTTTGCATTTAAAACACATAAAACAACGATTTGTGATATTTTGATCATTTTGATGTGTTTCGAGTGTTTCGATGATTTTGCGGTTTATATTATCTGAAAATGATGAGTATTTAGACACTCATCATTGAACCTTAGCCATGTTAGTAGTCTTAGTGGATTGTACCTTAGCATGTGAAATAGGAAAATGTTTCTTATTCGGAAAAGACTCAATTTCTAGTTTCATTTTCTACATGCTTAGCATTCTTCTTCATGTATCTACTCTTGCTTGCAAGCCAACCCCTAGTCTTTTGAGTATTCCTAGGTAATGGTTAACAACTACTAGCAGTGCATTGAAATCTCATGGAATTCATAACCCTAGGTCTTGCACCTAAAATTCCGTCTTTTCGAATTTGTGCCTTTTTCCTAGCTTCTTCTAGATAATAGTTCTTCCATAAGTCATTTATATCATATGAATTCTGGGTTTTAATGCTTGGTTTTGACACTGTTCTCGAACTAATCCTAGAGGTGCTGGGAGTAGAAGTAGCTACTTGTAGAGGGTTAATGGAGCTAGAAGCATTATTCTTAGGTAACTCAGGTGAAGTGACTGGTTTTGACAAAACTTGTATCGCATCAACTTGGGAGGCAAGCCTTGTCTTTAAAGATTTTGTTCTTTCAGATATAAATGAAGTAGGCTACCTAACAACGGACCGGTCTCTAGTGGGATTAGAAACTGGCTTCCCCAAGTTTGATGGTTTTGTAAACTTAGTGTTCACACTTTTCCCTACGGTTTTTCTAAGCTCATTCTTTAAGGAACAATAGCGAAACTCTTTTCATGAAGTTGAGCTTTGAGTTCATCAATTTTATCTATCAAAGAGTTTGTTTGTTTCATTGACTTAGTTCTAGCTTCTTTGACAGAGTCACTTAGTTCTATGTGATGCTTTCTCAAAGACTCATTTTCCTTTAGTAATTTAGCCACATAAATTGACAATTCATTATTTCTTGTTATAATAGCATCAATGTCTTGTGTAGTCTTGACTGAATTACTTTTCACATGCATACCAAATATGTTTCTTCAAATTGTTGATAGTCGAGTTTTTGGCTCGTCGAGCTTTTAAATCGTTTATTTCAAAAATTCATGAAATTCGTGAAATTCGGATTTTACATGGTTTCTTAGTTTGAAAACTTTCCTCCTTTCTTTGTATTGCAATTTCAAGAGAAATGCAATGTTTTTCAAGTTTTAAGAATTTGTTTGAAAGTTCATCAAAAGCCTTTTTATCAACCATATCATTTGTTTTGAATTTAATAGACTCAGCTTCAACCAAGGAACATTTATCATAATCACGTTCAACATTAAGATCAGTTTGTTTAGGTACATTAGTAGATGCACTATGTTGATCAGTTAAGGGTACCTCATCACATGACACCCGTTCATTTATTGGTCTGATATTTGCATCCACCTCATATGTAACAAGAGTCACCGAACTCTTGGTCTGCTTCAAGCTTATCATCTCGGCCTCGTATTCGGTGTCAATCGATCCATAATCCGATGCCTTACCGGTCTCAACACAACAATTTATTGATTGTCCCCGATATTCATTCACCTTCGATCACAAAGATCCACTTCTTGTGTGACAGGGAGTTCGAGCGATTGGTTACATCATTATTAGTTGTCTCGATATTTCGCATTCAGCAACACCAGACCTTTCATCTGATACATTAACCGACTCATCACAACTATCTCTCAATTTCACCTGACACTCATTCACGTTTTCATTCTTTTGTGCAGCTTCCTCAATGTACTTCTCCACATTATCCATGAGTTTGATAAATATCTCAATGAACACGTTAATTTCCATTCTAGTGTGTCTTTTGAAAGACATTTCAGTCATGTGATGATCATAATCTGATGAAAATTCCCTTCTAATGAATGACTAAAATTGTTTGTAGATCACTTGAAGTGCAGCACTGGAACTATCCTTTTGAATCTTCTCTTTGTCAAGTTGTAGCTCCAATTGCTCTAAGTTTAACATCAAAGTTCCTGTTAATGTGGATAAGTCCTGACGGAAGAGGGCAATACATGTTCCTTCCATTGTTATGGGTAGAAGTAACATGAGGTGAGAGTAAAGTTGCTGATAGGTCTCATTGCAGCATTCCTTTTGCATGGAATTTTGTAGCATGAGCAGGTGCAATTTTTTCTCATTGGACTCAGGGCAGAAAGATCTCAAATCATCATTGGTTGAATCCATCATGGTTAACCTTTCAGAGTAACAAATACTTTCTTTGTTGTCCACAACATCATATAATTTAAGCACATTTGAAATTACTGGGTCAGTAGTGTAAGACATGATGTTGTAGTATACACGGGATTTTACAAGTCTATGATTTAAACCGAGAAATAGAATCTTTCGCGGGATTTTACTAAAATCAAGACCAAACCGTAAGAGAGTGAGAAGTAGGATGTAGTAAAGGAACTAGAAGTAAAGATGAATTTGGTGTTATGGTTTGTGGTAGTCCCTAATTCTTTATTTATACCCCCTGTTTAGGAAAATTAGGGTTTGAAAATAAGGGTTTTGTATGTTAGGTTTAGAGACAAATCGCAGGAATTGACAAATCTCAGTCCTTGACAAAACGCACTTATGACAAATCGTACTTATGACAAATCGCACTGATGACAAATTGCACAGGTGACAAATCGCACTGATGACAAATCGCACTGATGACAAATCGCACAGGTGACAAATCGCACCCTAGAAAAATCGCACCCTAGACAAATCGCATAAGTGACAAATCGCATAGTACACAAGTACACCCACTACTTCCACTACTTTGTCCTTTCTTGTCGTTTTGTCTCAATAGACAAATCGCATCACTAAAAGTGACAAATCACATCCAATACGTGACAAATCGCTTCAATAAGCATTCACAAGAGAGACAAATCGCATAGGTTTCTAAGACAAATCGCATAGAAGAAGGTTTATACGAGACACAAATCGCATAGAATAAACTTTCAAAAACACCGCTTTTCAATCCAAAAACAACCCAACCACGATGATTCAATCCTTCCACACCATAACCTAAACACTTATAATGATTCTAAACACAAAAGTACTATCAAAATCCAAACTTTAACACAAGAAATGATCCAAATGATGCAAACTACTCTAAACTCATTCAAACCCAAAAACCTTATGAAAACCACTAGAAATCCAAGAACATGAAAGATGAATGATCAAACCATGGCTCTTGATACCATTTGTAATATATTGGTTTCAATAATCACACAAACAATCACATATAGGGTCGAATTATGAAAGAGTTTAGAGAGAGAAAGTAGAGAGGGTGTTCTTTAGAGAGAGAAAGTAAACAAAAGAGAAAATGTTAGATTGAATGAGAAGCACCACCCCTTCCAAGGATGGAAGGGGTATTTATAGTTACAACCAATACGCCCTCCTGCCGGGCTGTGGATCAGGCATACAGTGGGTAAAGACATGTCCTTCCTCCACGGTGTTACTCTAAACTAAACTATGCTAATAACTAACTAACAAACAAGTAAATAACGATATGTCTACGAGCTAACATGTGCTAGACTATAATTGGGGTGACCGACACTTCCTTATGGAATTTCCAATTCCTAACAAATACACCAAAAACTGCAGTTGATCCTTTCTCTTATGTTTTCTGAGAGAATCCTTAAACTCTTGTTAGAGGGAAATTGTTTTTTTTTCATGACATGCTCCAAAATTCCTAGAGTTTGCAACCAAGATACATAATAAGTCACCTCGTCAATTAACTCAGGGTAGTCCCATCTTTCATGACTCACCCTAGTTAATTCAATGATTGACCTATTCCCAAACCACATTAAACCAATATTATTCCAACTGTTCTTGTAATTTTCTAAAACTTCACTTCCACGCTTTTTCAACTTGCTTGATCGCTTGTAATTCTTAACACATATACTTATAAGTCTCAACTTAATAGTTTCCAAAATTGCTTTTTCAATTCCTCCATTGTTCTAATCTCAGTTCTGAATAATCTCGCATTTCTTTCGTTCCAAACAAAGTATACCATTGCTCCAAGACATTCTTCTAATAATAATCCAAACAGAGTTTTTGCAGGGTAGTTACCAGCTCATGAACAATTCCATTCCAATCATCTGGCATTCTTTTTACATTCATCTATCCTGAAATGTCTTCCATATTTCTTTTGAATACTCGCATTTAAAGAAGAGATGTTTGTGTGAGTCATGGGTTACTATACACAGTGAACATTTCATATCAGCTTTAAACTTCCATTTCAACATCCTGTCTTAGGTATTCAACCTTCCTTGTATTACAACCGATACACTTTTGCTTCCATAACACTGATATCCTCTAAGTCATGCTTAACTGAAAATTTGACCACTTATCCATTTGCATTCTTCCATCTAACTTTTTCACATTCGTAGTTTTTTATCAAAGGGGACAGAATATTCACCACATTAGGATACATTCTTCTCCAACTTTTGCTCCCACAATTCTTATTATCGAGCTAATAACATAAATAGTCATGTTTGCAATTGTAAAAGTGATAGTATTATGTTAATGCTCCTTATAGGCTACTGTGCCAGTATCTCCGGGTATATGTCTTGGTTTAGCTGCCTAGTAAGTGTAACACCCCGATCTTTATAAGTTTCATAAATAGACTTATATATATCTTGTAGAAAAATTAGAAAGGTCCTTATGATTGTATTTTATACAGATAAGGACTTAGAATGCAAGATAGTTAATAAAAAGGACCAACGATGCAAAAGACATAACGACAAGGACTAACCTTGCCAAATTTTGAAACTCACGTGATAAGCTTAATTAGCTTACCTTAAGAAGAAGTAAACTCAGAATTCTCTCATAACAAAACACGTATGTATGTGTTGGAGGTGGTACGTGGCTTTCATAGAACAAAAGGAGGGAAAATCATTAGTAAATTTCATTATCATATCATTAAGACAAGAATTATAGAAAGGGTTACAAGGGTTTCAAGAATCAAGGAGAGTTTAAGGAATATGTTATCAAGAAGCTTCAACTTGTTTATATGGTTTTTCCTTCAATTCAAGGTATGATGATAAACTAGTGTATATGATGATAAACTAGTGTATAAGAATGGATTCATGTTATAAGGTTATATTAAATTAAGTTTATGAAAACCTAGTTTTGATTATGATGAATCATGATGTAATTAGAATTAAAAGTATTATTGCTATGATATAAATATGTTAGGAATCATGTACCCAAGTTATGGTTAATGATATAGAAAGATTCATGATGCTAGTTGTTGTTGATGATGAAGTATGTCTAGTTAAGGAGTGTTTGGAACAAGCTTATTAAGTGCTTAATTTAGCAAGATAGCTTATGGGCCTGATGAAATATAATCTTAACAAGTTAAATAAGCTCGACATAAGTTTTGGGTCATTTTGGTGATATTTTAATTTGGGATGACAAGGTCTTCTAAAATGCTTGCAGACTTAGAAGGGCCGTGGAGAATAAACCGTTTGTCGGATTAAGATGAGGTCTCAATGAAATCTATAGCCCTCTTAGTCTAATTTAATTGTTATTCTTTAAGTTATGGCTCTTTTAGAAGTTAAATTGGTGTAAAATGCAAAATACAGCGGCAACCCAGGAAATTCTGCACTTAAAGTGTTTTTGAAAAAGTGTGTTTAATGATGAAATAGCACCTTAGGTGATCATGTTTAAGTTGTTTAGACCCAATACATGTTAGATGAATGTGTTAGCAAGTTCTAAAAGCATTAGAATGGTTATTATGTGATTAGGTGCTCGTGGGAAGCTTATGGATCACTAAACAAGACTTAAAGGTGAGTAACGGTTCATTAGCTTCATGTTACTAGATTGAACATGTTGGTGTAACTTGTGCAAGGTTTCGAAGATAGCTGAAAAAACCATGAATAGTATGCTCACAAGAAGCATGATTTGACAAGTTTAGAGTGCCCAAGAAATGCACCAAAAGTCATGTAGCGTGCCTAAGAAGCGCACGATGTAGAACTCCCATAGTAGCATCCTAATTGGATGACACGTGCTTTTATAGTAGCATCCTAAGTGGATGACCAAGCATCTTATGTGGATGACCCGTGCTTGAAAAGCACTTACGTCCTAAGTGGACGACCCGTATCAGAAAAGCACGTATAATAAATTTAGAAGCCGTTAGAAGAGTACTCGTTGGCTAGAGAAGTTCTTACTCATAGCAGGACTACTAAGCATCGTCTAGTCAGAATGCACGTGCTCAGATATCATGTCATGATTAAGAATTCAGAAATAGTCTCAGACTCATGTATAAGTAGTAAGACGGCTATAAGTCGTACCATTTATAGCATTTGAAATACGTTTATGTTCAGAATCGAAAGTGTCAATTTAGACGTAGCTCTAGATTACACACCCTTGCAGAAGCTTAAATAGACTATAGCTCATGTTTGAGATTCATATTTAGATATAGACTCAGACCCGTTTACTCACTAAGTCATCAGGACTTACCGTTATCAGTTTCCAAATTTGCAGGTTAAGTCTTGATAACATCAAATTATCCTGAATATTAAGTGTCAATTTCCCCCGATAATGCTTGTAATTTATATCATTTATATGGATTTAAGCTTGTTTTCCATTTATTTCCACTTTCAGGTAAATTACGAGCATTGGAGCTAAAGAGACGCAGAATTGGAGAATTATCAAAGACTTATCATAGTATGCTTACTTTGAAGAAGTTACGGCGTAACTCATCTCTCACATTACCCCGTAACTAAAGCGCAACTCAGAATGCCAACTCATCAGAAGATTACGGCGTAACTCTCCCAAAAGATTACGACGTAACTATACTAGGTCAAATGAGGATCCGCGTCACTGATAACTATATGATTTAACTACGACGTAACCAAGAATTATTGAAGATACGACATAACCACTTCTAAGGTTATGCCGTAACCAGCAGATCTAGTGCAATTTATGAAGAGATAGAGGATTACGGGGTAACCATTATATTAGTTACGCCGTAACCCGGATCTGGCCTATAAATACCCCACGATTTCTAGCATTTCAGAGCATCCCATTTCACACACCACAACCAAAGAACATGGGAAGAAGCCAAAGGCAGGTCCAGTAGAGCATACGGAGCCATCTCCAAGGGAGAAATCACTCCCCTATGATAAGCATTAGCTTTTTATCTTTTCTTTACTTTCGATTCATGTATTTCGTAACATTAAACATTGAATTGATTTGTATGGTTAATATGAGCGGCTAAGCACCTCCAGGTGCTGGCCTAGTTATGATTCCTTAATTGTTTTGTTTACGTTTATATTACTTCCGTATAATTATTTCTAAGTGTATGCATGCATAGTTTATTGGTAGCTACCCTTGTTTCGGTAGTTTTGAATAGCGGTAGAGGCTAGTTTCTAGAGATATGACCAAGTGACCTAGGCGAGTAGACTAAGACGGGAAGGGTAAGATATGACCAACCGACGACCCTTTCTACTTGTGCGATTTGACCAACCGATCACCTACCGTTTGGATGAATTCAAGAATTAGGGGTGAGTGTTTGTTGCTAACGCCCGCACTCACTATTATAAATCTAGCATGTAGCGGAATTTAATGACTTGGCAGGGACCGTGAACAACCGGACTTATGAAGGATACCGATTTCTCCATTGGTGGCATCTTTGCCGATAGGTTAGGCGAATTGACCAAATGTTGTCCTCTCGACTTTAACCCCACCAAGTAATTGGAAGTAATTAGACGAGACATTACTAGCTAGGATGAATAACTAGGTTAGCACCACTATTCTCTATTGATTACAACCTCGCCTTTCTTGCCCTTACTTGCTTTCTTTGCTTTTATTTGCTTTTAGTAGTTAAATTAATATCAAAACCACCTTAAAAACTGTGACACTTAGACTTAGTAATAATCCAACACACATAGCTCTTGAGACGACCTCGGTTTTACCCAATACTACACTACACACGACCGGGTACACTGCCCGTTAGTGCATTAGGGTAGACAATAGGTATAACGAGACATTATAAATATTAAAACATGGTCAGTAAAACCTGCATCAAGTTTTTGGCGCCGCTGCCAGGGAGTTATTTTAGGATTTTTTATTAAGTCTATTTTTAATTTTCTTTCTTAAATGTCAGGATACAAGACTAGAAGCTTGAGGCCTTTCTGACTACCCTATTCGATGATCTGGAGAAACAATTTCGGACAAGGAAAGTTTACTCTCCTGTTCCTATTCATAACATCTTTTCATTTTACGAATCAGACCAGTCTGACGCAGAACCGGAGGTCATTGATGAAAATAATATCGATAGCTTAACCATGGAGCAGTATTTGGAGCGACCAAATGAGAACTGCCAACGAACCTTCACACAGGATTTTAGTACTGAAAAATACTCTATTCCAGACCAATTTATTTGGGAGTTACACGAACTTAAGTTTTTAGGAGATAACGATGAGGATGTTCATAATCATGTTGAGGAAGTACTCTACTTATCCTCTCTTTTCAGCGTCTGAGGCATCCCAAGCTATTCGGTTACTGCAAGAATTTTTCCTCTGACTCTTACTGGAACTGAAAAAAGATGGTACAATAAACTCCCTAACGAATGTAAAGTAGCATGGGATAAACTAAGAAGAGAATTCGTCCAAAAATTTTTCCCTCCTTCAAAAATGACCAAACTTCTTGGTTAGATCTATCAATTCGTTCAAGAAGGAGAAGAAACGCTTTATCAGGCATGGGAAAGGTTTAATGAGCTGCTTTATCGATGTCCCACTCATGATTTGAACAAACATCAGATCGTCTACGTCTTCTATCGGGGAATTAATGCGCTAACACGGGAACTTCTCGATTCTCCTTGACCGATTCCTAGCATGACCCCTGACCAAGCCTTGGAATGTATTCAGCGGATTTCTGAACATTGTTACAAATGGCATATGGATACAGGGTACGGACCTAGAGACAATTTTGATCATAATGTAATAAAGACATTGATGAAGCAAGAATACAATTATGGTAAAATTTTCGAAAAACGAAGGCTGGAAAGAGCAAATAAAGCCGAAGCGTGTAGGATTGAGAAGGTTAAGAGTGTATTTGAGACCAAAACCGGGAACAGTCTTGAGAAAAAGATACTTGACCACATCAAGGAATCGAGGGAACAAGATGAGATAATTGAAAAGATGATGAAGACATTCGTGGAGAATACAGTCTCTTCTCTCAAAACTCATGAAGATCAGATTAAGGGATTGGAAAAAAGTGTGAGCTCATGTTCGCAAGCTATCACAGAATACCTAGTAGCTCGGGAAGGGGAAGTTGTCAACACGGTGGAAACTATCCTTGAAGAACCAACTACCTTTTCGGAAAAGGTTAAGCGACGAATCAGCATAGAGAGACTCTCACTTATTGGCAAAGCTTTACCGGTAAATGCCCCTCCTACTAATTCCATTCAAACTAATCATGGTGATATTTTACAGGAATTAAGCAATGATGAGACGATTCAACTTAACGAAAGATGTTCAGCGGTTTTGAGAAATAAGTTGCCATAGAAGGAAAAAGATCCTGGTTGTTTCACTCTCCCTTGCTTGATCGGGAGTCTCAATATGTGTAAAGCCTTAGATGATCTTGGAGCGAGCATAAGCATAATGCCTCATTTGATGTTCCTACGTATGGGAATTGGTGACCTTAAACCAGCCAAGATGAAAATTGAAATGGCCGATCGATCCATGCAGTCACCATTAGGAATTGTTGAAAATGTGTTGGTAAAGATAAAGAAATTCCTTTTTCCGGTAGATTTTGTGATTCTTGACATTCCGAAAGACAATAGAATACCTGTCATTTTAGGCAGACCTATGCTTGCTACTGCCCATACAAAGGTGGATGTGTTTGCTGGAAAATTAACTCTTGAAGCTAACGGAGAGATTGCAACATTCGGACCTAATGAATTCCTATACGTCCACTCCTCAAAAGGTATGTGCAATAGAAGAATTTATTAGTGATCCCCCGGACCTTGGTGAGATAGATTCTGGGAAAGATTTTGATGTTTTTGTCAATTTCGAGGAAGAAGATAATTTAGGAATCAGTACTGATGACTTCTCAAGTAACGTCGAAATGGCCCATTGGCAAGATAGCTCCGTAAAGACTTTCTCACAATCCGATAAACCTAAATTTTATGAGATGGGAACCCGCATACATCATAGGAACCCTTATTATCTGAAGATTTTATGCAAAATCGGGTACATCGATTTCCATCCATTTGTTGACATAGATTCCCCAGTTAACATTATGTCGAAAGAGAGCTACAACCGGGTTATGAAGAAAGACGTAGAATATAAGGGGAATAACTTTCTTGGGTTTGCAACTAACATTAGTATTTTTGTTGGGACTCATTCATTTTTGGTAGACTTTATGGTGTTGGACGATGTGAGCGAGTTTGTGGAAGATGGACTAACAAGGGTAATTTTAGGAAAACTTTTCCAGGAACTATCTGGGCTAAGTAAAGATGAAAAAGAGGGGTTAGTGTGGCTAAAAATAAACGATGATAAAACAATCTTTAAAATGCCGCGAACCATTAAGAATTTTAAAAATTGGACCAAGAGGCAGTTGAGCCACGCCCAACCATTGCTCGATATCAGTGACGAAGACAAGGCAAAAGGTATTGACCAGCCTTACTAGAAGATCAAGAGTTTCTACTTGGTATGAATAGAATTAGGCAATGATTACAAGCGGGATGAGAATCTGATTAGCTGGATTCAGCGTGGAGATTGCCATATCCACGATTTAACAAATCAGCACTTTTAAGCCTCGCGGCTCTGAGTCTAACTTAAAGACTCATAAATAAAGAAAAGTGCTCTTTAGGGAGACAACCTGAATTATCCTTTTTTATTTGTTTCATTTCAATTTCCGTTGGGTTTTGTATTTTTAACCATTTTGTAGAAATCAAGGAATTCGTTGCTGAGATGTCGATCTAACTAGAGTTACGGCGTAACTCATCATCATGGTTACGCCGTAACAGGCCTTTGTGCAGCAGAATTCTTGAAGCATTACCAATTATGGCGTAACCCATTCTCAGTGGTTACGTCGTAGCCACACGCTTTGCAGCATATGTCAGGTTTTGCTAGTTATGGCGTAACTCCCTCAAAGAGTTACGACGTAACCTTCCTCTACAGTACGTATATCATTTTAAACACAATAACCTTGTATTAGTATTTTAAATGAACTTTGTGAGTGTGTTCCCTGTAAACCCTCACGAGACTTCACTCGTCCACTTGGAACACCAAGTGGTTTAAGAGGCTTGTTGCATACGCTAAATGCAACCATGATTCCTACGAAAGTGAGTTAGGTTTATTTTTATTTTTCTTTCATTTTTCTTTTTTAGAATTATGCTTGTCGGTAGTATGATTTCAGGGATTGAAGTTTGCTCATGGATGCTTATGCAAAGGCACGACTCTTTTTCGTGGGCCTTCTTTCTTTTTGGAGCAAATTTCATGGAAGTTCTCGCTCTAATTCTACTTTTCTCTTCACCTTTATTTAACGCTTAGTACAAAAGGGACTTTGTACAATTCAAGTGGGGGGGCGGGAGTAGAATTATCTCTAGAACTTTATTTTGCCCTTGTTTTTCTAGTTTATTTTGAAAAATTATGCCATTTTTAAAATTTTGACATGTTTTTCTTAACCTAACTGGATTAGACCTTAGCCGAGCACATACAACCCTTGATATTATATGGTGAGATTAGCCTTATCCGTTTCCTAATTTTTACCCCAAATCCACCAAATTATGAGTGTGCCGGTAGCTTGTAAACTTTAGAACTTGGTCTTTGCATCATTTCGAGACCATTGACGAGGTATGTTGAGTTAGCTTGATGTATTTGGACTTTTCAGTTTAAGAAGGCAATATTATAGGATTATCACTCAAATAGCCTACCATTGTGTGTCTATCGATTAGTCACCTCGACTTATCGACCCCCATGTGAAACCCTTTTGTTGCACTAACTTTTAGTGCAAGATACCCCTAGTTAGACCCATCTGAACCATTCCTTTCATTTTGTTAACCCAATATACTGTTTCGATACACTCATACACCTTAGCCTACCCTGTAGTCTTTATTTGTAATTAGGAAGTCATCATTTCCCTAAGTTCAAGGTTCAAGTGGAAAGGTTCGGAAATCACGCTTTCGTCGACAACATATTCCTAAAGATCATTGAAGACCCCCCAAATTCCCATTATTCATCTCAAGTGGGGGGATGTTATTATGTTATGTTTATGTAAAAAAAATATTTCGAAAAAAATAAAAATAAAATAAAATAAAATAAAATAAAATAAATAAAAAATAAAAAATAGTTATGTTATTTCATTTGTTGTAAAGTGCGATGTTATAAGCACTATGATATGAGCTTTGTATAGACTTAGTATCGAGGAGGCCACCTCGGTCACATTCGAAGATTGGAGTTGGTAATTGTGCCAACGGTTGAAGAAAAGGTAGTGTGCCCATCACGACGTCCTCTAATGACACATCTACCTAGTACATCATGATCCGGTTTCTTAACTTCGAAGCTTGAACTTTGGGCGGACGGTAAGTGGTGATGACCTGGTTATAGATTTAGACTACCTACTTGATTTTTATTTTCCACAATTTATATATCCCATGTCTTATCCTACCCTTTAGTCATGAAGCGTGTCTAGGTGATGCAGCTAGCAATCTTTGGTGTCTTGGCCATGGATTTGGTCATGTACCATTGGTTTTGTCCACTTCGCCGTGGCATGTTAGTAATGATGAGTCACCCTTAACCTTTGTTGTGTCTACCTATTTTGCCTTCGAGAATTGTTTAGCCCTTAACTCTAGTGGTGGAGATTTGTGTAACCGCCAAGCTTATGATAGAATACATGTTATGACTGTGCGATTGAGTGATCACCACGAAATTGACACTTAGAATAGTTGAGAGATTTGAGTGTTTCGTTCCCATTTCGTGAGGTATTTGGCTTTGTTTTATTCTAGCATAAGGGATTTGTAAACTTATATTTTCAAGGTAATGGGAAATATCTTTTTAGGAATTTATCTAATAAGGTCTACTTGAGGGCAAGTAGAGTTCAAGTGGGGGGATAATTGATAACATCATATTATCCTGAATATTAAGTGTCAATTTCCCCCGATAATGCTTGTAATTTATATCATTTATATGGATTTACGCTTGTTTTCCATTGTTTTCCACTTTCGTGTAAATTACGAGCATTGGAGCTAAAGAGACGCGGAATTGGAGAATTATCAAAGATTTATCATAGTATGTCGACTTTGAAGAAGTTACGCGAACTCATCTCTCACATTACCGTAACTAAAGCGCAACTCGTAATGCCAACTCATCGAAGATTACGCGTAACTCACCCAAAAGATTACGACATAACTATACTAGGTCAAATGAGGATCTCACCACGATAACTACGCCAGAACTCGTGATTTAAATACGGCGAACCAATAATTATTGAAGATACGGCGTAACCACTTCTAAGGTTACGCCAGTAACCAGCAGATCTAGTGCAATTTACAAAGAATAGAGGATTATCACAGTAACCATTATATTAGTTACGCCAGAACCCGGATCCGCCTATAAATACCCCATGATTTCCAAAGATTTCGAGCATCCCATTTCACACACCACAACCAAAGAAGATGGGAAGAAGCCAAAGGCAGGTCCAGTAGAGCATACGGAGCCATCTCCAAGGGAGAAATCACTCCCCTACGATAAGCATTAGCTTTTTATCTTTTCTTTACTTTCGATTCATGTATTTCATAACATTAAACATTGAATTGATTTGTATGGTTAATATGAGCGGCTAAGCACCTCCATGTGCTGGCCTAGTTATGATTCCTTAATTTTTTTGTTTACGTTCATATTACTTCCGTATAATTAATTCTAAGTGTATGCATGCATAGTTTATTGGTAGCTACTCTTGTTTCGGTAGTTTTGAATGGCGCTAGAGGCTAGTTGCCTAGGAGATATGACCAACTGACCCTAGGCGAGTAGACCGAGACGGAAGGGTAAGATATGACCAACCGACGTCCCTTTCTACTTGTGCGATTTGACCAACCGATCACCTACCGCTTGGATGAACTTAAGAAATAGGGGTGAGTGTTTGTTGCTAACGCCGGCACTCACTATTATAAATCTAGCATGTAGCGGAACTTAATGACTAGGCTTAGGGGACCGTGAACAACCGGACTTATGAATGGACACTTGATTTCTCCGGTGGTGGCATCTTTCTTTGATAGGTTGGGCGAATTAACCAAATGTTGTCCTCTCGACTTTGACCCCACCAAGTAATTGGAAGTAATTAGACGAGACATTAATAGCTAGGATGAATAACTAGTGTTAGGATTTAGATAATCCGTAGTTAAAGAGTCGGTCACCTCAAGTATATGTATTCGTTAGAAAGCTCGTAGTCGTAGTTATTTAATGTTAGTAAGTAGTTTGTTATGTAACACCGTGGAGGACGGACGAGTCTTTACCTACTGTATGCCTGATCCACATCCCGTAGGAGGCGTGTCTTGTATGAAACTATAAATACCCTCTACCTCCCAAGGTAGAGGGTTGGAGCTTCAATACCATTTTTCTTTATTTTCATCAAGTTTCCAACTCTCTTCCACTTTCCCTCTCTAAAAATATTATTCATATGCCTCTATTTAATATATGTTGATGTGTTTATGAAATCCAATATGTTACACATGGTATCAAGAGCCATGGTTTGATCACTCATCTTTCATGTTCCTGGATTTCTAGTGGTTTTCATAAGGTTTTTAGGTTTGAATGAGTTTAGAGTAGTTTGCATCATTTGGATCATTTCTAGTGTTAAAGTTTGGATTTTGATTGTACTTTTGTGTTTAGAATCATTATAAGTGTTTAGGTTTTGATTTGGAAGGCTTGAATCATCGTGGTTGGGTTGTTTTTGGATTGAAAAGTTATGTTTTTTGAATATTGGTTGGAAGCGAGTTGAGCCTCGTTGTGCATTTCTTGTATGCGAGTTGTCCTGTTTTGTGAAGCGAGTTGTCTTATATGCGAGTTGTCATCTCATGCGAGTTGTACCTTAAGCGAGTTGTCGTTTAAGCGAGTTGTCCATTAAGCGAGTTGTCTGTTTATGTGAGTTGTGTTTTATGCGACTTGTCTATTAAGCGAGTTGCCTGTTTATGCGATTTTTCATCTAGGGTGCGAGTTGCCTTGGAAGCGAGTTGTCAATTTATGCGAGTTGTATTTTATGCGACTTTTCTATTAAGCGAGTTGTCTGTTTATGCGAGTTGTGTTTCATGCGACTTGTCTATTAAGCGAGTTGTCATCAAAGCGAGTTGACTAGGGTGCGAGTTGTCATTTCTTCATGTTACATTTTACGGTTTTTCTTTTGATTTAGTAACATCCCGTGAGAGAATCTATTTCCCTGTTTAATCAAAGAATAGTAAAATCTCATAGAATCTACAATCATGTCCACAATCACTTCTTCTGTTGCTGACGACGTTCAAGCTGGAGGATCTGATACTTGTCCTCCCATGCTGGACAGAACCGACTATGACTCTTAGGCTCAAAGAATCAGACTGTATTGCTTAGGAAAATGAAATGGGGTTAACATACTTAAGTCAATTGATGAAGGACCTTATCAAGTTGAGACTACCAGAGACATTCTTAAAACTGCTGCCGATGGTTCAGTGATATTAGGATTGGATAGACCTAAGACATATGATGAACTTACTAATAAGGAGAAGAAGAGATATGATGGTGACATCGTGGCTTCAAACATCATACTGTGGTTTACCTAAGGACATCTACAAGTCGATCAATCACAACACCAAGCTAAGGCAAGATGGGACAATGTTAAGATGCTTCTCTCCGGTTCGAATTGACTAAAGAAGACAGGAGTCTCAGCTGTATGATGACTTTGAGAACTTTAAGATGAATCCAGGGGAAAGTGTCACTGAATATCATTTAAGATTCCACAAGCTTGTGAATGATATGAGGAATATCAAAATGACAATGCCAAATATTCAGCTCAACTCAAAATTTGTAAACAACATAAATCCCGAATGGCACAAATTTGTCACTGCAGTCAAGCTTAACAAAGGTTTGAGGAACACTAACTATGAACAATTGTATGCATATTTGCTCCAAAATGAGAAACATGTTGTATTTGAACGAATGATTTTGGAAAAGTTCAAGACCAATTCTGGAGATACAAGCTCATCAAATGATTCAACCGCATTCTATACAAATGTAGGAATCACCACCAAAGTATCACAAGTCATACCAACCGAAATGGCAATCACAAACTCATTCCGCATCCGTGGTATAAGCCTCGCACTCGCATACATTCATGGAACATCTTGTTAATCAATTGGCCTAAATGGTCAAGGTAACTCGAACTTCACCCCACACACCAACAATCATCTCAGAACTGCATCCAATCTTCACAATCATGCTACAGTTAAAGACGGAAAAGTAGTGGTGCAAAATGTGCAAGGAAGACAGAATGCATACCTTCCACATAATGAGCAAGGGAATGTTGGTGCTGGATATGGGAATGTTGGATGTGGTGGTGGATATATGGTGATGGATCTAAACACACACCTTGTGTTAGTGATATTTTGAGTTATATTACTAAGCACGCGGAATATACTCAGTAATACTTAGAAGACAGATGTAAGTAAACAAGAACAATAAACACAAAGCTTCAATATTATTAAGAAATAATATGATTGATCTTGCTTATCACTAGGGTTACACATTAAAGCTAATATGAATAATACGTTATACGTAAGTCACTAAGACAATAACCTAGGACCTCCTTTTATAGTACAAGGAGTCCTTTACAAGATAATTATAAAGCTAACAATATAGAATATACACAAGATCTTTTCTATACTTATCAATACACGCTTACTTAACAATTATCTAATAGCAAAGTGGTAATATTTGTATCGTCTGGTAATGAGTTTCCACCGCTAGTGTAAACATCGCTAGCAGTTAACCACAAGACTATCGCTGGTAATCGTTAGTATTATTCACAACAATCCTCCCTAAACTTATGATTTCTTTGCAAATCAATAAGTTTCTTCAATCTTCATTATCTCGCAAGGATTTGGGAATTCTTTCAAACACTTCATCTTCTTCTCAATGCTTGAATAGCTCTTGAACATTGATCTTGAAGCCCTGTAACAATGCTCGACTTTCTCACTATCTTCATGAACTCTTATAGTAGTACACAACATCACAAAGGAGAGTTCCAAACGAGTGGATATTCTTTCTCAAAGAAGCATGAATGCATCTACTCCATTTGTCAGAGAAACATGATGAACTTTACATGAATCATAGTAGAACCATTTAGTACCGTGACATGAACATGAGAATTTCCGTAAATCATCATTAACATCCGGATCATAGAGCCTTCTAAGATTAACCCATAATTGCATCTCATTCATATCTTTGAGATCTTCAAAGATCAAACCTTTCTTGAACTAACTTCCATAGTGTATCAAGATCATCTCGTCAAAAGCTTTGATGAGATCTTCAAACCGAATAAATGATGAAGTTTCACCACCTAGCCTTGTAATCTTCCATGTTGTAGCAAAATTACTAGCAAGAAAACTTCCTACCAATGATAGGATGTCCGACTTGCAGTGGTTCGTGGTAAAATCTTCTTCTTCCATCACAATCAACTCACCATTGTTCTTCGTTGAACTTCTCGGTTGGAACTTCTTGTTCCTTAGCAAACTTTGTCTTCTTAGATGTTTGAGATTCACTATCTTTGGCCTTTTCTTCAAATTAGGATACCTTCTTGCTTCTTCTTCGAGTCCATTGAATAAAGTCTTTATCTTGTCTTTGAACTCGTAGTAGATACTTTCAACTTTATCATCGTGCATTCCTTTGAATTGATGTCTCTTCCAACCACCAACCTTGCAAAAATAATCTTCATCATTGAAATCACATGTGCCTTTGTTGGTTGTCTTGGTTTCTTTTGGCCCTTCGATCGAAACAATAGCATCTTGAAGTGCTTGATTATTCTTCATCTCAGATAAAGTCCTTTAACCGTGATGTTCTTTGATCTACGCTAAAGACTTATCACCACCAGGTCAATAGCTTTCTTCTTGATCATCGGATCATTTGCAATCAAGAACTCAATTTCTTCTTCAAGAGGTACATAGTCGAACTCGAGTCTTCTCTTAATTTTCTAGGTGAAACAGTGGAAAGTGGATCTTCTATATCTTCTAGTGGATCTTCCATTCTATCCAGCCTTTTAGCCTCCATAAAGCTTGCAATTTCCAATTCTTCAAGCTTTTTCTTTTCAACAACTTCTTCTTCATTAATTTTTCTTGCAACTTCAGCATCATGAGCAATCTGAATTTGTACTTTCTTTGAAACCTTTCTTCTTGTTTGCTCCTTGCTTTGCATAACAGCTTTACCTTTGTCTTTCTTCGCTTTATCAATTTCTTCACTTGCAAGAGCAATATCATGTCCAAAAGTGGGAATATTTGGCTCTGCAGCGGAAATTGGATCTGGTAAAATCATCGGTTGTAGTACTAAAATGTCTTGATCTAGTTGCTCTTCTTGAGTATCGCCCTCCGCACCTTTACTAGAAACACCTTCATCTTCAAAATCAATTATCCTCCCCGAGTTTCAAAGATCTGCTTTCTCCCCTGTTTGGGAGAATTTCCCAAATCTTGATCAAAATCACCGAATCACCATCATTAGGTGAGGATGAAGATGATATCACCAGCTTTGCAGTTCTCTTCTTCCTTTTTAACCCTTGCAACTCTTCTTTCAAGGTCTGAATCTCCTCTTGCAAGTGTGTAATGTCCTTGGCATGCTGTTTCTTTACATGTGCCAGGTCCTTTTGTAGAGATTCAACCTGCTTGGCTAATTTGGTACACAAAACCATCAATTCCAATTGTTTCCCAGTGCCCTCAACACTTCCAACTGTGTGACCTGTTGGGAGAGGTGAATCATAGGGCAATGGCTCAGATTCCTCCCTAGTTGGACTAGGTTAAAGTCTAGAACCACCACTGCTTTTTCCTAGACCAAAAGGCTCAGAAACATGCTGTGTTTTAATGAGAGAAGTTGGCTGTTTTTGCCTCCTCTCATAGGTGTGAGAAACAGGTGGAGTATAATTAATGTTTGGAATGTAGATTATGGAAGTAGTTTTGTTCAGTGAAATCTTTGCAAGCATTTGAGGAAAGAGAGGTGTAAAAATCATATTGCCATCTTTGTTCATGTTTTGAAACACTTTAGGCTTGAGGCAACGGATTTTATAAACATTAATATAGGGTTGCAGTTGAAACTCATTTAGCACTGCTTGCACAAACCTTGGATACATCAAAAATTTTGTTGAACTCTTTACATTTCCTTGCATACTTTGAAAAATATAATTTGACCAATTGAAAGTCCTATCAGTGGCTAGACAAACCAAAGGGTAAGCCATGGTTGAACTAAATTGTTCATAAGAGGTTTTCTTAGGACTTAGGCAATGCAAAAGAGTATGGATCAAAATCTCCAATGGGGACAAAACCACTCTTTTGAAAGTAGACTTTTGTCGCTGGTATCATACCCCATGGATGAAAGATGTGTATGAATTTCGGCATGGGTAATGTGATGATACCATTGAGATCATCCAATTGGAGAATTCTCCTCAAGGATGCCTCAAGAACATCAATGGTTACCCCATCCACAAGGGCTCAAGAGCATCCACTATTTCATGTGTATCTCTAGTTTCAATGGTTATGGACCGAGCGTAAGTCCAAAACTGTTTGATTTGAGAGATATAGATTGTGGGATTTAAAAGTAAAGCATACCTTAGATGGGTAGTATTAAGAAAGTCCACAATCTGGTGAAAATCAGGGCCACTCTTCTCGTTTTACTTTTGTAAGTAGGCCACTTGGTTGTGCTCATCTGCAAAAGTGATAGGTGCCATAGAATCTTTTGATGAAAAATAGATTGTGTCAGTATGAATTGTATAAAAAAACTCGCCAATTGAGAGAAAATATATAAAGAGTTAGGGTTATAGTGTTTTATGCAAGAAAGACTATCTAAGGAAAATATTTATCTTAAGAAGATAAATTATAAGTAGGAAAGTAGATAATCTTCTAAAAATTTACCCTATTTATATATGGAAAGTAATTAACTCTCAACGGCTAGTAAAAATTTTGTTACGCATACAACAGCTTGTAATTCGGCTAGAACAACAATGGTAAAATAACACCGCTGGAAACCGTGAACTAGCAATGGGAATTTTTCACAAAGATTTTCAAAGAGCGTTGGTAAGGAAAACATTTAAAAATTGACCGCCCTTTATCATAGTTTTAGCAAACTACCAGCTATCAACGGATTTGATATGTCTTTACCATGAGCCGCTTGCTATGGACTAGCCAACTCTTAATCATAAAGAATATGGTGAGTTGATAACCATATAGTTTTTGGTAAACTATCAACCATAAACGGATTTGTCAAGTCTTTACCAAGAGTCGTTGCTCGGACTAGTTGATTCTTATGTGGTTAGACATGGTGAATCAATAACCATTTGTTGTGTATCTCGCTTATACACCTTTAGATCAACTCCCACCAAGATTGGTTATGTATCCGCATGTGTTAGCATAATTCGAGAGTAGAAATAACCAACTTGTTCTTAACCAAAGTTACTTTTAACCAAGCCACTACCCAAAAAATATCTTCCAAAGTCAACCCGATAATATCTATATTTACTCTTTAACCTACCAAAATAGGAAAAAGTAAATATATTCATTAATGAGCCCTTGTGACCGACTTTGCCTATAAAAGGAGGCTTCATGATTGTAATCTTCATCAAAACACATTCAAACACACAAAATCCCTAAATATAATCATGAGCAATCCTTCCAACACCATTAACATCTCCTCCGATTCGGAGGAAGAGTTTGTGATCAAGTCAGAGTCTTCCTCAGAGGCATCAGGGTGGGCTGGATACTTTCCACCATGGGCTAGAAGCACTTCATCCAAGAAGTACACTAAGGAGACTGCCAAGCGTACACCTGCTGCCAAACCTGCACCATCTCTTGAATTTTACTCTAGCTCATCAGATGATGATGAGAATAATGATGAGACCTATTCCTTGGCCAAAGAGTTGCCAAAAGCTCTTACAAAATCATTGAGAGCCGCTCTCTCCAACATGAAGCAAATACCCATTCCAAAGAAACCTGCAATGCTACCAAGGCCTCCTCCACAAGTTCTTGGTCTTCCTTGTCCAAGAATGCAGTCCACCTTTGAGAACAAAAGGAAGAGAGCACAGAAGAACAAGCATGACTATGTGGGCAAAGGCAAGAAGCCAATGGAGTAGCTGATGTAGGGTGTAGGAATGTAGGAAGTTATCTTTTGTGTTTTGTTTGTGATTAGGAGCACTTTCTCTTTGGTTGTAATGAATCTTCATGAAGACTTGAATAAAATTTCTTTGTTTTACTGATTTCTCTGTGAGATTACCTGTTACCACTGATTGCATTGTAGTTTCCACTGTTAGACATAACTTCTTCATAAGATGTAGTGGACAATCAAAGATATTAGCACTAAACAGCAATAACTTCAAGGTAAACAAAGAACCCTTCAAATCTTCATGTCACAAACATAAACCATACACTGAAGATATTGTTAAGATTTGCAGTGGTTAGAAAATAACTAAAAGAGGATAAATAATTCTGATGGCAGTGGTTAGTCCAATACTAAACCACCCAGTTAATAGGTCAACTCCAAGTCATTAATCCGGCCACCAAAGTCAAAGACTTCATTTACTTCTCAACAACTTATACCTTCCCTTCATAAACTAACTGATTCCAACTAAATCTTGTAATTAAGAACCAAGCACCCACAAACTTCTAACACACCAACACTTCTCTCTCCTAAAATCATCAAAACAACTTTACCAAAATTACCATGAGCAATTCAAACCCAATCAACATCTCTTCCGACACTCAATCTCGATGACTTTTGGGATGATGAGGCTTGGCATTATGTGCTCAACAATCCGTAAGAAGAAGAAAGAGGTGTTTAAAGCGGTTTCATCAAGAAAAGAACTCATGCGGATGCTTATTCTAACCCTCGTTGTGCTTGGTCCTTCTTCAACTCATCCAATGCCACAAGAAGCTGTCATCCTTGAAGATAGCTCATACTCCAATGCAAGCTACATTTCCCCATGTAAAAGCACAAATGATGATACTACTTCAAGGGTCTTGGACGTGCCTCCCCTTGTAAGAGTCCTTCCATCAGGAGAACTGCAGATGCCTCCTTTTCCACCACTATTGATAGGACCACCACAAGAGGGACCTTCATCATCCTCACCACCTGTTAGAAAAGTGGTGATGGGGCTAGCAAGCCCTAAGGTATATAGCTGGATAGATATGCGTAATGCGCCTAAGGTGATGCCAACCTGGGCCATTCCAAAGAAGCCATAGGTGGTAGATGGTGGTTAGATGGAGTAGGGTTGGGGTAGGATATGAAGCTTTTGTGATCAGTTTGTAGTGTTATGTTGTGTTTTGTTTCTCTTTTATGTAATGATGCTGGTTTTATGAACCCAATGGATGTAACCTCTGCACTCAGGGTGCAAATTTGTAAAATATGAATAACAATCCATGTCTTTTAATTTAAATTCCTTGCATCATTCTGGTTGTGTTAAAAATTTTACTCCAAAGCTGACAAACTGTCCATCATAATGTTCAAAATCTGAGAGATAGGACTTGTTTCAGGTCATGTGCCTTGAACATCCACTATCCGTGTAGCCTTGATCCGATCTTTTGTCCTTGGATGTTCCCGCACATAAAAGTAAAGAGTTAGTTTTTTGGGGACCCAAGCCATGATTGACTTGGATCCGCCTCGTATCAATATAGGTATATCTATCAAAGGTCATTGATACACCATGGGATTGGTTGTAGAGGTAGTTCCTTTAGGTTTCCATTCCCAACGTCTTTGGCCTTCACAAAGATTGCCCATGTCCCCCTTTTCTTGTTTATAACCCTTTCGGTGGAAACTTTTGAATGACCGGTGGAAACCGGTTTGTTTTAGCTACCCATCGTTGGTTATAATGAACCTTTATTTTGAAAAGTCCTTTTTCCTGTTTGTGCATATTTTGCAAAAGTTGTTTTGGACTTTCCACTTGTAACAGTGACTTATGGTGAGCAAGATACGCTTTTTGCAGTGGCAAAAGTTTTAAGTCCACATCTTAGTTGAACTGCTCTTGGGATCATTTTGTTGTGTTGATTAGGGTGCAAATTATTTTAAAACCTGTAGACTCCACCCTTTTATTCCCATGGACTTCCCTTCTCCCAAAATGATAGTCACAGTTAGCATGTAAATGATAAAAGCTATCACAGATAAAACATGCTTTGTTGTACATCACAAAATCACTACCTAGTTGTTGAGATTTAACATGATTAAAACTCCTCTGGTTACCCCTAGGAGCTGGTGACTTGTTCATATACATCTCAAAGATACTTTACAGCTTGGTCTAGATTTATTAGCTTGTCTCCTAGGTTCCTCTGTAATAAAAGATTAACAACTTTTGGGATGAAGCCTCTACATTCTTTTTAACATTCTCATCTACAATGATGAGTCACTAGCACTCTCAAAACATCGTTTCATGCTTAACCAGCCTCATTTTAACAAATGTGTCTTTAAAGGACCATATTCACGCTCAAGGTCCCGAAAATCTTCTAAGCCTGTATGAGCTAAATCTATGCCCTGAGGTGATGGAACACCTCTTAGTGGTGGAGGCAATCAGATTATAACCCATACTAGACTTAACTTTACTATGTATTTGAGCATTCCAAATTTTATCAATTGACTTAGACCGATGATAACATGTGTCTAAAGTTGTTGACATTTTCATTTTTCTTTTAAGTTTTTCAAGCTCTTCTTGGTATGCCTCATTCACACTGCTTTATGATCTATCTCTTCTAAGAAGAATCATATCATCATTATATTTTGACTCATTTTCTATAGTGCTCTAGTTGTTTTTCTAATACGCCTATAGCTCTCCTAAGATTTGACACAAGATAATTAGCAAAGAAACAACTCTATTCTTTGACTATCATAAGATTCATTAAGCCTTTCAACTTCTCTAGCATTTCTACATGTTTTAGAACAACTTTCAAAGTTTTGTACCCCGAGTCGAGAAAGCCATGAGAGCAAATTCAAGAGAAACAAGAGCAAGATCCAAGGTTCTTCCTCTTGTTCATCACCATGAAACTCCAATCATAGCTCATACCATCAATAGCCAACATTGCCTTTGGTTCTTCCACGCTGGTTCCTTCTTTGCTTGTACCAAGTAAACCTGTTGTCCTTGGTCTTTGGTCTTCACATTCTCTAGCAAAGTGTCCCAACTTGTGGCGCTTAAAACACTCCACTTTCTTCTTATCAAAGCCTCAGCCACCACCATTGATGTGAATAGGCTTGCCGCCTTCTTGTAGAATTTCCTAGCCTCATGCTAAGAAGAGCTATTTGCCATTTTATATCCATCTCCTCCAAGTCATCTTCATCAATTTGCTCTATGTCTTCATGAGTTAATATAGAGCCATTAACTTGAGTGGAGATAAAAGCATAAAAGGTAGGATCTCCAATACTAGCAATCTTCTTCTTTGAACCTGCAGCGGTAACACTAACATTACAAATGGAAATCGAGAACCAACAAATGGCAATATCATCATCACCGTCATCTACAGACCATCACCGCCAATGAGGTTGACATCAAAGCCAAGTCGCTGAGCTTGTACCAAGTTTCCTAGCCTTCTTCGCCTTTGTTCAATGAGTTTAAAGTTGTTGTAAAGATCATTGAGCTTCATTGTTTCAATATCCGCTTTGTTTTCCTGCATCGTAACATTAGTTTGAAACTCAAGGCAAACTCTTAGAAACTTCAAATTGAGGTCTTCCTTTTCACCTCAATGCCAAACACGACCGGCCAGTAACAATCTTCCGAGTTTGGTGAAGATGTTATCAAGTGACTCATTGCTTCAAGCGTAGAAGTTTTCATAACTTTGCTTCAACAATGTCTTTGTGTCTTCTTTGTAGCATCATTACCACCAAACATTGAGCAAATTTCTTCAAAAAGTTATTTAGCTGTCTTGAACTTGTCAATGCTATGATCCGGTCTCTAGGGAGAGTCATCAAGAACAAACTTCTAGCCTTTAGATCATTCTTCTTCGCCTTTTCAATATTGGTCTCAGCACGTAAACCGCCACAACATCCGTGTCACCAACCTTCTCGAGTACTAGTCATGTGCTTGAAAGAATCACCAATTAAGATGATCTCCCATAGAGCATAGTCGTGAATGAGAAAGTATTGCTCAATCAAGATCTCCACATCTCAAACTCATTAAGTTTGAGCTTAGGAAGTCTTGGAGTAGAAGAGTTGGACTGGTTGTTTTCCATCTCCATTGAATTGAGTGAGAGGTTGCTTATTCCTGGATCTTCTAAATCAAAATATCGTAACCTTCGCCCGATACCACTTGATGGATGTAAACATACACCTTGTGTTAGTGATATTTTGAGTTATATTACTAACACGCGGAATATACTCAAGAATATCAAGATGTATGTAAGTAAACAAGAACAATAAACACAAAGCTTCAATATTATTAAGAAATAATACGAGTGATCTTGCTTATCACTAGGGTTACACCTTGAAGCTAATATGAATAATACGTTATACGTAAGTCACTAAGACAATAACCTAGGACCTCCTTTTATAGTACAAGGAGTCCTTTACAAGATAAGTATAAAGCTAACAATATAGAATATACACAAGATCTTTTCTATACTTATCAATACATGTTTACTTAACAATTATCTAACAAAGAAGTGGTAATATTTGTCTTGTCGGTGGTAATGAGTTTCCACCGCTAGTGTAAACATCGCTAGCAGTTAACCACAAGACTATCGGTGGTAACTGTTAGTATTATTCCTAACATATGGGTAATCAGAATCATAGAAGGAACATGGATCAGGGTCAAGTAAAGCCTATTAAATGTTACAACTGTGGTGGAGAAGGACACATCTCAAGGAATTGCACTCTTCCAAAACGTCCACAAAATGCGAGTACTTCAGGGACAAGATGTTTGGTGCAAGCTCAAGACATGGAGCTATGTTGAATGAGGAAGAATTGATATTCCTTGTCGAGGAAATGTCGAACTTATGATGCCGATGTGGATGAACGACCAAAGGTGGTATGGGTCGTAACAATCCCAATGCATTTCAAGTTGCGCATCGTGATGCATTTGATTCGATATTGATGATGAACCAATCACGAGACCATCTTCATGGCTAGTATCTCACCAATGGTAACTCCAAGGGCCTCTTCACCAAAATAGGCGACTCCTTCCGTGGAATCTATCATTTTAGAGGTATTAAAACTATACGATGAGGTTGATGTGCTAAAGACGCATGACGAAGTACAATCAACTGAAATTATTGAATCAGATATTGAAAATATGGGTAATAGCAATGTTGTCCCATATGATCAATATGTGAAACAAAATGAAAGTGAAATTGTACCAAGTAATGCATCTTCGCATCAATGATGACTATGTTCTTGATGAATTCACCGCATGCCTCGATGATTCTATAACTTCGAACTAAATGCCTATATGAACAAGTTGCTATATATGAACAACGTGCTAAGTTTGAATTGACTACCCGTGAGCAGGAGATGGATAACCAAATGCGCATAATTATCGAAAAAGCAATTTTAGGGAAGAAATGTTAAAACAAGAGTTGGATTCCTTACAAGAAAAGCTTAACAAAACTGTTAAACAGAAACAAGAACTTCAAGAAAATATGAAAGCACTTAAACAAGAATTCAATGCTAAGGAAACAAAAATTTTAAATGAATTTTCCAACCTAAAACTTTGAAGAACAAACTTGAAAATAAATTGTACGCATAAGGAACACCATTCGATCGCTTACATGATCACTAAGCATAGAGTTCTAAGTGATAAGCATAGCGTTGTACTTATAGATGAAACAAATCCTAAGGTGTAGTAAAGCTAAAGCAATTTCAAAAGGTAATCTATGATGGAAATGAGATTCTTAAGCCTAGAGCGAAACCCACTTGTGTTGAGTGCATCGAGGAAGATAGAAAATTAGAAGAAGTCTCTAGGAAAAATTGGATGATAAACTTAAGAATCCCTTGTGCATAAGAGAAAATATCACCTTTAAAACACCAAATTATTCTAAGGAAAACTGGATCGCTTTTAATAAGTTTAGACCTCGACTCCAGTGACCCCTCGAACAAATGTTCGGAAAAAGGATCGAACAAGCAAAAGTCGATGATTTTATCGAAAGAATTCCCTTGTAGGAAATTGCCTCCACCACTATGTATCCTCCAATACACCAATGCATTTAGTGCCCGTAAATCTTCCCACTAATAGCAAGACCTTAATCACCTTTATGTAGTTTACCAACTATTTTTGATTTTGAGAAAACGTAAGAAGAGAATCACACCCACCGATAATCAAGGGAAAGGGTTTGAACAAACTAAAGAATGCTATTTTATCGAGGTCATGCCTTTCTTTAAACAACTTAAAGGACAATTTGAGAGTCTTCAAAAGGGAATGGACACGAGATTAAAGAAATGAAAAGATGTTTAATGATATGGAATTTGAGGTCAGTATGTATGAACGTGAGCTTAAGAGTAATGAAATTGAGATAAAGAATCTGCACATCATTAATGATAATTTGATCTCTCAATGTGTTGCTCAAGATGTATTCTACACTTTTACAAATTATTCTATTACTGCATCTCAATTTCATGAATTAACTGTTGCATTAAAAGTTTCCCATGATCGTGTCATTGAGCTTGAAACCACAAATTCAAAAATGCATGATAAATAGAACAGGATGATCATGATAATTTGGTAAAACATTATTCTAAAATGGAAGTTGAACATTTTAATTTGCAACTAAAATATCAACATCTCAAAGAAAATGTTAAAACCTCAAATATCAAGACATCCTCGGATGTTCCTGAGTTTGATGCGCTTTTAAAATAAACAAACGTGACTTAACGATTCGAGCTCACCGTAACACGATCGAAGGTTGAAACCCAAATTTCACAATTAAGGGTGAAAAGAACAATGTAAATGGCTCCCAAATTCCTCCTCCTTTAGATTCTCAGTATTCTCAAAATTTTCATTTTCAAAACATTATTAATGTATTACAATAAGAAAATGAGAGTTTTCTAGAAGAAAATGAAAAGGTTAAACAACACTTTAAAAAGTTATATGGTTCAATGAAAGTCACTCGTGACAAGAACAATGAAAAAATAACTTCTTTACAAAAGGAAATTGAGAATCTGAAGAGTCAGGTAAAAGGGAATATGCCACTTGTCTGTAATGACTAATGAGAATGTTGCATAAAAGGCATCTGCAGATTCTATGTATGCTGTGACTGTAAAATATATTCCTCCTCACCTTAGAAATAACGAACTTGTGTTTCAAGAATATTTTTCGTACCTTAAGGATAGTCTAGAATGTCTCCGTGAGATTGTCGAAGAGGATAGCATAAATAAACCACTTGATAGTGAAGTTAGGTATGCATGCTTATATGCCAAACGATCTCAGGAACTTTTAGAATGTTTAAAAGCAACATGCCCTAAATCCTTTTGTAAGAAAGATAAAGTCGTTATACCTTGCTCTATGCCTAGTGTTAAGCATGCAACCCATGATATGCCATGTTCTGTGCTAAAAGTCAAGCATGTGAACTTTGTTGTGCTCGCAAGTACTTCGATCCCAAAGATTTCTAGATCAGAATGCAAAAGTAGTAAAACCAACTAATGTTCCCATCATTCCCCACAGAGTAATCATGACACTAAGGCAAGCGAGTCAAAGCCTCCAGAAATACAAAGCAAGATAGACCTCGCAAGCTAAGAGTGATCAATGGAAGAAAGTAGAAGACCACCCTAGGAACAATAAGTTTGCTTGAATAAGACTTAATAGTGTTGATTCTAGTATTAGCTATAAGCGTACTGTAATTAATTTGAATTATGCTACTTCTTGCAAAACATGTAATGAATGTTTGATTTCTGGTATTAATCATGAATGTGTTGTGAATGATGTGAGCAATTCTGTCAAATCTCCGGTAAAAATGTTAGCACTAAAAACAGGATAAGAAGGTCAGAAGACCAAGGTGGAAGAGGGCTAGAAAACATTGAAAACCAACAGGAAGAAAATTTAGTAATGTAGGTTATCATTGGATACCTACTGGCCATAAATTCAATCTTAATGAGTTGTACCCTAAATTATCTAGATCAATTCCCATTAGGAAATGGATGCTCACCGTAGAACTATACCTTTAAGAAGTGAACATACTTTGAATAGATCTCACCGTCACTACTAGCCCGACATCTATCTCTAATGATATCATTGTTGCTACTTCGATGTGGGTGCTCCAATCACATTTACTAACCAAGTGGAACCCATTCTTGCATGGGGATCCCAATTGTCCGATCATCCATTCTTGTCTGTGTTCAACTGCAGTCGCTCAAATCGCTCGTGGTACCGGACTCGTGTTGTTCCAAGCATATGACTAGAGATTGCTCGCGCTCATGAACTTCGTGAGTAAATTTATCAGACCGTTAGATTCAGAACGACCATTTTGGGGCACCATGGGTTATGGAGATTATGTGGTAGGTGATAGTGTAATTTCACGGTATATTATGTTGAAGATCTTGGTCATAATTTGTTTTCTGTCGGTCAATTCTGTGATTCTGATCTAGAAGTGGCCTTTAGAAAACACACTTGTTTCGTTAGAGAACTTGATGGTGTGGAACTTTTAAGAGGAAAACGTGGAAAAAACCTGTACACCATCTCTATCAAAGATATGATGAAGTCTTGTCCAATCTGCTTGCTAACTAAAGCCTCTAAAACAAAGTCATGGTTATGGCATCGTCGTCTCAACCATTTGAACTTCGGAACCATGAATGATTTGTCTAGAAAGGATCTCGTAAGAGGTTTACCCAGATTGAAGTATGAAAAAGATCATCTTTGTTCAGCATGACAATTGGGAAAAAGCAAGAAATATGTCCATAAACCCAAACCTGCAAACTCAGTTATGAAAGTTCTTCATATTCTTCACATGGATTTGTGTGGACCCATGAGAGTGCAAACTATAAACGGGAAGAAATATGTGTTAGTCGTGGTCGATGATTATTCTCGATTCACTGGGTTAAGTTTTTGAGGTCAAAGGATGAAACTCCGATGTCATCATCAAACTTATTAAACAAACTACATGTGTTCGACTTAATAAAACTATCGTAATTATCCGAATGCATAATGGAACCGAAGTTTGTTAACAAAGAACCGATTCGATTCTATGAAAGCAATGGAATCACCATCAAAGAAGTGTTCCACGACTCCTCAATGTAACGGGTTGTTGAAAGACTAAATCGAACTCTTGTCAAGCCGCAAGAACTATGTTGATTTTCTCAAAGGTTCCAATGTTTCTCTGGTCAAGCCATTGCACCGCTACACCCAAAACCGCTCCCTTATTCACACCTCTCATGGAAAGACTCCTTACGAACTTGTCCAAAACCGAAAACCTGATCTATCTTTCCTTCGTATGTTCGGTGCCTTATGCTATCCAACGAATGATGGTCAAGACTTAGGAAAGTTAAGAGCTAAGGCGGACATTGGAGTTTTTGTTGGTTATGCACCAAACCGAAAGGGTTATAGAATCTACAATAAAAGAACCCGAGATATCATGGAAACAATTCACGTCACGTTCGATGAGTTGTCTGAGCAAAATGGCTCCAGGAAAATTAAGTTCGGACCCGCATCTCAACATTTATCTTGTAGTCCTATCGCCTCGCCTTGTATGTAATTCATCACCTGCTCCATATGTACCTCCTTTTGAAGAAGATTTGAAGAAATTGTTTAATCCAATGTTTGATGAATACTATGAACCTATTGCTAATGATCGCCTAATCCATCAACGGTGGTTGCCCCTAACACAACCAACGAGATAACCCTTCAATTTCGTATTATCGAGTCAAGAAGCGCCATCGCAGATCACTCATCATCATCATCAAATCCTCAATCATCGAGTGTACATCATGGAAATATTTCGCAACTATGATGGAGACAACCCCTTTGCTACTCTCAAGATGCTCCATTTGAGAACATATTTGCTCCTCGAACCAACTTCGTAACCATCTTCATTAGAGATCCAAACTCGCTACTTCACCCCTCAACAACAACCACACGAGCACCTTAGAAAATGGACACATGACCATCCATTGGACAACATCATTGGGAACCCTTCTCGTCCAAAGATCCACTGTAAACAACTTGCAACCGATGCCTTGTGGTGCTTCTTCAACTCCGCACTATCTAAGGTCGAACCAAAAGACGTCAAAATAGCCAAGGATCAAGACAAATGGTTCAATGCCATGCAAGAATAAATTCATGAGTTCGATCGACTAGATGTACGGGAATTAGTACCGCTCGATCGTGCTATGATCATTGCTCTTAAATGGATCTTCAAAGTAAAACTTGATGAACATGGTGATGTGCTAAAGAACAAGGCTCGACTGGTTGCGAAGGATACCGCCAAGATGAGGGTATTGACTTTGAAGAATCATTTGCTCCAGCTTGCACGATCGAGGCAATCGAATCTTCTTGGCTAACGCCGCTAGTAAGAACATGGTAGTTCATCGATGGATATAAAGACCGCTTTTAATGGAGATCCGAAAGAGGTTGTATACGCTACCTAGCCTCGAAGGTTTTGTGAATCCGAGCATCCTACTCATGTCTATCGCCAAGAAAGCCCTTTACGGTTTGAAGCAAGCTCCAAGGGCATGGTACGACACGCCATCGAAGTTTCTTGTATCTAATGGATTCAAAGAAAGAGCGCTTGATCCGACATTGTTCACCGTAAAGTCAAGCAAACACTTAATTCATGTTCAAATCTATGTTGATGATATTATTTTTGCCTCGATTGACCCCAATGAATGTGACCGCTTTTCTAAGGAGATGGGCTCCAAATTTCAAATGTCAATGATGGACAAATGTCATTTTTCTTAGGATTACAAATTTCATAAAGTCCCTGGTATGTGCTAAACACATACTTTTCCTTTATCAAAATAGACCCAAAACAACCAAGGAAAAGCCGCTTATTGCTTATATTTGTGGTTTTCTTGAGTTTGTGCTTGTCAGTACTGGATATGCAAAAACACACAAAAGGATCCAAATCGATGTAAACCGAGCACGAGAGATCAAGAGAGTTTTAATGAAATGAAAGTCAAGATTGTGCATTTGAAAGATTTTATTCTCAAAAGATGATTTTGAAGTTTCGTAAAAGTTTGAAGAAAAGTCAAGTTCATCCCTACATTTTGAGCTGATGATTTGATCCTCAAAGTTTCAGAAATTACAAGATGCACCCTTGGATTATTTGAGCTTTACAAGATTGGTCCTTATGTGAGATTTCCAGATTTACACATTTAGTCCTTTGAAATTCAGCTTGTACAAGATTAGTCCCTTATGTTTACAATGGATCACAAATTAAATCCAAAGTCCAAAATTTCTATTAAACCATTCGGCCCAAAACAATGAACCGAGCCCAATCATTAAACACTATACCCGGTTTTTATCTTTACCCGAAACCCAACCAAACCCGTATTAATAAACCGGTCAACGAGTCATTTAAACCAGTCAAACATATTATAATAACCTAAAAAAACCACTCCCGCCAAAGATTTCCCCCAAACTTACCCAGTTACGAACCCTAATTACCCACCCAAGTAATTGGCCAATTATTACCGTAATTAAGGGTATTTTCGTACATTCCCTGACACCTTACTGACAAGAGGAATGACACTTCATTGATCCGTGTGCTCTAGGCCACGTGGCGTCCTTCCATTGGTGAAAGCTTGTCATCAAATTTGATCTAAGGGTTGTGATGAGAAGATGGCATGTGGGATTCAATCCAAGGGTGCACAAGAACGCAGAGAAAGCACAAATTGTAGGATTCGAGAAGCTTCTCACCTCAAGCTCATGTTATAAATAGACCTTCATTCTCATTCACTTATTGTATCTTAAATTCCTGTATTTTTCTTCTCTCTAGGTTTATTTGTAGTAGTTAATTTCATTTTCAATGTTTTAAATCAATTTGTAATTGCTTTGTACTAATTTCCAATTATTAATATAAATTTGCATTTCATTTTCGCTTGTTTGCTTAAGTTTCTCTTATTCTAAACTGTTTTAAACTTATTTTAGCGCTTATTATAGAATTATTAACTGTTTTTAAGCTTGTTTCATCAAAATCTCAAAAATACAAAAAAATCACAAAAAATCATTCAAAAATAAAAAAATCACTTTAGATCTTTGTTCTGGAGTAATCTACCATTGATCTATTGTTTCATATGTTCATATAAGCTTCTCATAGCTTATTGTGAGCTTATTTCGCTTTAATCTCAAAACACAAAACAAATTCGCTTTATGCGTAAGCTACAGATCGATCCGGTTTCGATTTTGGATCCGTTTCGATTGGTTATGATGTCGGATTGGGTTGAGATCTAGCCGGAATTGGATTAGATTAGTGGTCGATAGGTTGTAGTTACTTGTTTCATCATTTTGGCAAGCCACAAGGGCTAAGGATCCTTGTAAGTCCATAACTGTTATTGCTCACTTATCCGTGATTGATTCTGCTCATTAGTCATATTTGATAATCGCTTGATCTGAGAATGATGCTTGTTTAGTGTTATCTAGCATTATCTGCTTGTTAGTTCTTATAACAGTAGATTAAGTAGTGTTTGGTAGTAGTCAATAATCTGTGCTAGAGAGTAGCTTAGCTGTTAGTAGTTATTGATTCAAGCTTAAGTAGTTAATTGAAAGTCTATTGAGGTCTTGGTTAGAACAGTTTAGCTCTAAAAGTCAAAATCAGCTTATATCTGATCCAGTGATTGCATCTGTTGATATCAGTAGGTTTTATAAACTGCAATTTGGTTCAAATTTGGTAGATCTAGCTTTTGGTTATCATCATTAGTATCAAAACATCAAAATCAGTAAGTTACATTGGATCAAATCTCAACATAGTCAAACTTAGAATCTGTTTTCAAAAGGTCAAAATATGACTGCACCAGATTTGATCAGATATTGCAGCCATTGCTTTGTTCTCATTTCTAGGATTTAGAGCCTGAAATTTGGCACAATTGTAGCTGGCCAGGTAGTGTTTAAGACTGCATAATTGGTTTTTTAATAGTTTAGTGGTTTAGCTTGTGCACTAGCTCAAATCAAGGGGTGTTCAACGCTCGATTAGACTCGCGCTTGGCTTAGATCATGGAACTGAGCTTGTAGCTTGTTAAGTTTAGATATAATTAGTAGCTTCTAGCTTATTTTAGTAGGTTATAGCTTTGTTCACTGTTTGGTTGCATTATTAGCTTATTTGCCCTTAATTAGTAGCTTATTCCATCATCAGTTGTGCTATAGCTTCATTATTTCACACATAACCTGCTATTTTCTTATTTTTCATAGATAGAAATTTGGATTTGATTCTCATGACCTCGCTGACACTCCCACGCGAGTGTAATAAACCGGACGAGACCACTCATGGATCATGGTTGACCAAACTAAATATCGTAGTTAAAGTATCGGTCACCTCATTGTAAGTATATGTATTTGAATTTTAGAAAGCTCGTAGTCGTAGTCAAGTTATGTTATTTAGTATTTAGTTAAGTAACACCGTGGAGGATGGACGGTCTTTACCCACCGTATGCCGATCCACGGTCCGTAGGAGGCGTTTATGTAAGATACTATAAATAACCTCTACCTCCCAAGGTAGAGGGTTGGAGCTCATAATGATATTTTTACTTTCTCTCACTAAGTTCCCTAAACCTCTAAACTTTCTCTCTCTAAAACCTTATAGTGTACGCCTATATTGATCATGGTATGATGTGTTAGTGAAATCCATTATATTACAATTGGTATCAAGAGCCATGGTTTGATCATCTCTCTTACATATTCTTGGATTTCTAGTGGTTTTTTTATGGTTTTTGAGTTTGAAAAAGTTTAGTGGTATTTGCATCATTTGGACCATTTCTTGTGTTAAAGTTTGAATTTTGATTGTACTTTTGTGTTTAGAATCATCATAAGTGCTTAGGTTTTGATTTGGAAGGCTTGAATCACTGTGGGAGGACTGTTTTTCGATTGATAAGTGGCGTTTGAGTAAGTTTGCATATTAGCGATTTGTGTCACTATAACACATTCCATTGAGCGATTTGTCCCTGCTTTGAAAGCGATTTGTGTCGGTTTCAAATCACTTATTTAAGCGATTTGTCCGGTAGTGGCTGACTTGTGCGACTTGTTAGGAGAAGCGACTTGTCATTTTTCAATGATTTGCTTATTTAAGCGAGTTGTGTCTTTAAGCGACTTGTGTTGTTTAAGCGATTTGTCACTATTTTCATGACTTGTTTATTGAAGCGAGTTGTAAGTGTAAGCAATTTGTCTTGGTTAAGCGATTTGTCTTTGTTAGCGACTTATCTTGGTTAGGCGATTTGTCTTGTTGATGCGATTTGTCTTGTTACGATTTGTTAGTTGATGCGACTTGTTACTTTTGAGCGATTTGTTCTAATTGAGCGATTTGTCTCTTGTGACTTAGTGCTTTTCTTCTTGACTACATTCTACGGTTTTCTCTTGATTTAGTAAAATCCCGTGAAAGAATCTATTTCCCGGTTTAATCCAAGAGTTTTAAAATCCCGTGAAATCTGTAATCATGTCTACCAACATACCTACAATCATATCTTACATTGCAGAGGGCGTTCAAGCGTTGGATCGATACTCGCCCACCCATGCTTGATGTAACCGACTATGACTCATGGGCTCAACGAATTAGGTTGTCTTGTTTGGGAAAAGAAAATGGAGTCAACATTCTCAAGTCAATTGATGAAGGACCGTATCAAGTTGAGACAACCGAGACATACTTGATCATCGCCGATGGCACGATGATATTAGGACCGGATGGACCTAAAATGTATGATGAACCGTCGATAAGGAGAAGAAGAGATACGATGCGACATCGTGGCTTCTAACATCATACTTTAGGGCTTACCTAAGGACATTTACAAGTCGATCAATCACAACACCGAAGCTAAGGTCGTTTGGGACAATGTCAAGATGCTTCTCTCGGGTTCGAATTAACCAAGGAAGACAGAGAATCACAATTGTATGATGAATTTGAGCACTTTAAGATGAAACCGGAAGAAAGTGTCTATGAATATTACGTGAGATTCCACAAGCTTGTGAATGACATGAGGAATATCAAAATGACCATGCCAAATATTCTAGTTGAACTCAAAGTTTGTGAACAACATGAATCCCGAATGGCACAAATTTGTCACCTCTGTGAAGCTAACCAAAGGATTAAAAAACACCAACTATGAGCAACTGTATG
Organism: Chrysanthemum lavandulifolium; assembly: GCA_022545495.1. Taxonomy (NCBI): domain Eukaryota; kingdom Viridiplantae; phylum Streptophyta; class Magnoliopsida; order Asterales; family Asteraceae; genus Chrysanthemum; species Chrysanthemum lavandulifolium. The sequence continues at coordinate 192,782,789 of CM040240.1, forward strand.
CCTTCCTGCTTCAGAATGAGAGACATGCTATGTTTGAACGAATGATTCTTGATTAGTTCAAATCTAAACAGGGAGAAGCAAGTTCGTCAAATGATTCAACAACATTCTACACCAATGTTGGAATTACCACCAAAGCCTCTCAAGTCATACCAACGGAAATGGTAACTACAAGCTCATTCCGCATCCATCATACAAGCCTCCCGATTCAAACACCATCATGGAAAACTTCATCAATCAACTATCTCTCATGGTCGGTCAAAATCAATTCTCCCACACACCAACAATAACCTCGTAAGCGCATCCAATCCACGTAATCAAGCTACCGCCGAGATGGGAAGGTTATGGTGCAACCGGTTCAAGGAAGGCAATATGAACAAGGAAGAGGTGGAGTTGGTGGAGGTATGTGGCTAATCGTAATCGTGGAAGGAATGCCAATCAAGGACAAGTAAAGCCAATCAAGTGCTACAACCGTGGTGGTGATGGACACATTGCAAGGAACTACACATCTCCAAAACGCCTCAAAATGTAGAGTACTTCAAGGACAAGATGTGCTAGTGCAAGCTCGTGACAAGTGGAGCGGTATTGGATGAGGAAGAGTTGTTGTTTGTCGAGGAAATGCCAAGACATATGATGTCGATGTGGATGAATGACCAAAGGTGGCATGGGATGAATCATCCAAATGCATTTCAAGTAGGCGATTGTGATGCATATGACTCGGATGTTGATGATGAACCAACCGCCTGCACCATCTTCATGGCTAGCATTTCACCAATGGTCTCTCCTAAGGCTACTTCACCACAACAGGCCGGTTCCTCCAAGGCATCAATCATCTCGAGGTATTAAAATTATATGATGAGATTGATGCAAAAGATACAATACAAAGTACAACCAACTGAAATCTACAATCGATAGTGAAAATATGGGCAATAGTAATGTTGTCCCATATGATCAATATGTGAAGCAAGATGAAAGTGAAAATGTACCAAGTAATGTATCATCTGCAATCAATGTTGATTATGCTTTCGATGAATACACTAAATGTGCCCCTGATGATTCCATAGTTTCTGAACTGAATGCCTATAAAGAACAAATTGCTATTTATGAACAACGTACAAATTGAATTAACTACCCGTGAGCGTGAAATGGATGACCAAATGCGTACAATTATTAGAAAAGTAATTTTAGAGAAGAAGTGTTAAAACAAGAGTTAAACTCCTTACAAGAAAAGCTTTCTAAAGCTGTCAAGCAAAAGCAAGAGCTTCAAGATAATGTTAAAGTGCTTAAACAAGAATTTAATGCTAAGGAATCAAAACTTTTGAATGACTTTTCTAATCTAAAGACTTTGAAAAACAAGCTTGAAAATAAGTTGTACGTACAAGGAAATACCATTCAGACTGCTCACATGATCACTAAGCATAGAGTCTTAAGCGATAAGCATAGTATTCCCCTAGTGGAGGTGCTAAATCTCGAGTACTGTAAAAGAGCTAAAGTTGTCCATAAGATTGTATATGATGGTAATGAGATCCTTAAGCCTAGGCAAACTCCATCATGTATTGGAAGCACTGAAGAGGATAGAAAATTAGAAGATGCCTCTAGGGAGAAAATGGATGAGAAGCTAAAAGATCCTGAGTGTAAAAAGAAAAACATAATGATTAAACCCCATGATTACACAAAAGAAAATTGGATCTCCCTGAACATGTTTAAACCTCAAACACAGTTAACCCCATAACAAATTTTCTGGAAGAAAGATATAGATAAGCAAAAGGCAGATAATCTTATTGCTAAGAATCCCCCTTGCAGGAAATTGCCCCCAGCCACTGTGTATCCTCCAAATACACCAATGCATTTAGTACCTAGGAATCTTCCCACTAATAGCAAAACCTTAATTAGCCTTCATGTAGTTTACAAACTATTTGTTGATTTTGAAAAAACGTGTAAGAAAAGGATCACACCCATGGGATAATCAAGGGAAAGGGTTTTGAACAAACTAAAGAATGCTATTTAAGCGAGGTCATGCCTTTCTTTAAACAATTAAAAGGTCATTTTGAAAGTCTTCAAAAGGAATAAACTCGGATGTTAAAGAAATGGAAAAGGAGTTTGATGCAATGATTGTTGAGGTTAATGACTATGAACCGGAACTCAAATATAATGAAATTGAAAGGAAAAATCTGTATATCTTAAATGAGAACTTAGTATTGAGTTGTGTGGCTCAAGATGTGTTTTATACTGTTACTAAGCATTCTATTACTGCATCTCAATTTCATGAATTATCTGTTGCTTTGAAAGTCTCCCATGATCGTGTCATTGAGCTTGAAACAACAAATTCAAAACTGCATGATAAAATTGAAAAGGATGATCATGATAACTTGGTCAAACATCTTTCTAAATCGGAAGTTGAACATTTTAATTTACAACTAAAATATCAACATCTTAAAGAAAATGTTAAAACCTCAAATATCAAGACATCCTTAGATGCTCCTGAATTTGATGCAGTTTTTGAAATAAACAAACGTGATGAACAAATTCAAGCTCATTGTAACACGATCAGAAAATTGAGAGCCCAAATCTCACAGTTGAAGGGAGAAAGGAATAATGTGAATGGCTCCCAAATGCCTCCACCTTTAGATTCTCAATTTTCTCAAACGTTTCATCTTCAAAACCTCGTTAATGTTTTACAAAAGGAAAATGAGAGTTTTCTGGAAGAAAATGAAAAGGTTAAACTACACTTTAAAGAGTTATATGATTCAATGAAAGTCACTCGTGACAAAAACAACAAAAAAATAACTGCTTTACAAAAAGAAATTGAGAATCTGAGGAAACAGGAAAAAGGGAAAATGCCACTTGTCTTTAATGAGAATGTTGCATCAAAGTCGTCTGCTGACTCTAAATATACTGTGACTGTTAAATACATTCCTCCACATCTAAAAAATAACGAACTTGTGTTTCATAACTATTTTGCTCACCTTAAGGATAGTCTAGAATGTCTCCGTGAGATTGTAGAAGAGGATTTCATAAATAAGCCACTTGATAGTGAAATTAGGTTTGCTTGCATTCAGGCCAAACGATCTCAGGAACTTTTAGAATGCTTAAGAGCAACATGCCCTAAAACCGTTGGTAAGAAGGATAAAATAGTTGTGCCTTGTTCTATGCCTGATTCTAAGAATGCCAATCTTGATATGCCTCACTCAGTCCCTAAAGTTAAGCATGTAAGCTTCAATGTGCCCTCAAGAAGTTCAGATCCTAGCACTTCTAAACCTGAAAAGCAAAAAGTAGCAATACCAACTAATGTTCCCATTCCTTCTACAGGAGTAAAAAGTGACACTAAAGCAAGCAGGTCAAAGCCTCAAGGCAACACAAAGAATGATAGGACCTTGCAAGCTAGGAATGTTATTGGAAGAAAGTATGATCACCTTAGGAAGAATGAAACTATGTTGAATAAACGAATCGTGTTGATTCTAGTGTTAAAGCGTGCTTTAATTAATGCGATTCGCTACTTTTGGCAAAACATGTAATGATGATTGCCTCATTACTAATCATGTATTTGGTATGAATGATGTGATTAACGCTTCGTGAATGCCATCAAACATGTTAAAAGGACTAAAAGCAATATCTGGAATGTAGGTTATCGGTGGATACCAACCGGACGCAAATTTAATCTTAATGAGTTGTGCCCTAGACTATCTAGACCAATGCCCATTAGGAAATGGATGCCTCTTGGTAGAACTATTCCTTTAAGAAGTGAACATACTTTGAATAGGTCTAATTCACACACTAGCACAACATCTAACCCTAATGAATTCATTGTTTCGCTCGATGTGGGTGTTCCAATCATTGTTATTAACCAAGTGGAACCCATTCTTGCATGGGGATCCCAATTATCCGCTTATCCATTCTTGTGCGTGTTCAAATGCAGATCGCTCAAATCGCTCGTGGTACCGGACTCAGTATTCCAAGCATACGATTTGGAGACCGGTCGTGCTCATGAACTTCGTGAGTAAATTCATCGGGAATTATTAGATTTGGGAACGATCATTTCGGTGCAATTATGGGTTATGGAGACTATGTTGTTGGTAATAGTGTAATCTCCGTGGTATATTATGTAGAAGGTCTTGGTCATAATCTATTTTCGTTGGACAATTTCGTGATTCCGATCTAGAGGTGGCTTTTAGAAAACATACTTGTTTCGTTAGAGAACTTGATGGTGTGGAACTTTTAAGAGGAACACGGGCTCAAATCTATACACCATCTCTATCGAAGACATGATGAAGTCTTCTCCAATCGCTTGTTGTCAAAGGCTTGAAAACAAAGTCATGGTTATGGCATCGTCGTCTCAATCACTTGAACTTCGCACCATAAATGATCTTTCGAGAAAGGACTTAGTTATAGGCTTACCTAGACTAAAGTATGAAAAGGATCATCTTTGTTCAAGATGCCAATTGGGAAAAAGCAAGAAGTATGCCCACAAACCCAAACCTACAAACTCGGTTATGGAAGTTCTTCATACCATTCACATGGATTTATGTGGACCCATGAGAGTGCGAGAATATTTTGGGAAGAAATATGTGTTAGTTGTGGTTGATGATTACTCTCGATTTACTTGGGTTAAGTTCTTAAGGACAAAGGATGAAACTCGAGATATCGTCATCAAACTTATCAAACAATTGCAGTTCGACTTAACAAAACCGCCGTAATCATCCGAATGACAATGGAACCGAGTTTGTTAACAAAGATCTTAGTGAGTTTTATGAAAGTGTTGGAATCGGTCATCAAAGAAGTGTTCCACGAACTCCTCAATGAACGGTGTAGTTGAAAGACGAAATCGAACTCTTGTGGAAGCCGCAAGGACAATGCTGATCTACTCAAAGGTTCCAATGTTTCTCCGGGTAAAGCCATTGCCATCGCATGCTACACTCAAAATCGGTCCCTAATTCACACATCTCATGGAAAACTCCATATCAACTTGTCCACAATTGAAAACCTAATCTTTCATTCCTTCGCTTGTTTGGTGCATTGTGTTATCCAACTAATGAGGGTCAAGACTTAGGCAAACTCAAAGCTAAAGCGGACATTGGAGTATTTGTAGGATATGCACCAAGCGTAAAAGGATACCGAATCTACAACAATGAACCCGAAATATCATGGAAACAATTCACGTTACGCTCGATGAGTTGTCCGGTCAAATGGCTCCAGACAACCCATTCTGGACCCGCATCACAACCTTCATCAAGTAGTCCCATCGGTTCTACTCTTGTATACAATCCTCACCAAGAACTCCATATGTACCACCTTCAGAAGATGATTTGAAGAAATTATTTGATCCAATGTTTGATGAACACTATGAGCCAATTGCTAATGATCTGTCAAATCCATCAACAGAGGTGCTCCTATCCCGGTCAACGTAGATAACCCTTCAGTTTCCATACCATTGAGTCAAGAAGCGCCTGCTGCTGATCACTCGGTATCATCTTCAATTCATCAATCATCAAGTGTACATCATGGAATTGTCTCTGGCACCTATGATGGAGATAACCCCATTACTACTCCCGAAGATGCTCCCTTTGAGAACATATTTGCTCCTGAACCAACTCCCGAACCATCATCATCAGGAGATCCAGACTCTGCTACTTCAGTTCCTCAACAACTACCACACGAACACCTTAGAAAATGGACACATGATCATCCATTGGACAACATCATTGGAAACCCTTCTCGTCCTGTATCCACACGTAAACAACTTGCAACTGATGCCTTGTGGTGTTTCTTCAACTCAGATTATCCAAGGTCGAACCAAAAGACGTTAAACCGCAATGAATGAAGACAATGGTTCAATGCCATGCAAGAAGAAATTCATGAGTTCGATCGACTAGATGTATGGGAATTAGTACCGCTCTCGATCGTGCTATGATCATTGCTCTAAAGTGGATCTTCAAAGTAAAACTTGATGAGCATGGTGATGTATTAAAGAACAAGGCTAGATTGGTTGCAAAAGGATACCGTCAAGAGGAGGTATTGACTTTGAAGAATCATTTGCTCCAGTTGCATGTATCGAGGCAATCGAATCTTCTGGCTAATGCGGCAAGTAAGAATATGGTAGTCTATCGATGGATGTAAAGACGGCTTTTCTTAACGGAGATCTTAAAGAAGTCGATACGTCCGCCAAACGAAGGTTTTGTGAATCCGAGCATCCTACTCATGTCTATCGCTTGAGGAAGGCCTCTTTACGGTTTGAAGCAAGCTCCAAGGGCATGGTATGATACGCTATCAAAGTTTCTTCTATCTACCGGATTCAAGAAAGGAGTAGTTGATCCGACATTATTCACCGTAAAGTCGTGCAAACATTTAATTCACGCTCAAATCTATGTTGATGATATTATTTTTGCCTCGACCGACCCCAATGAATGTGACCGCTTTTCTAAGGAGATGGGCTCCAAATTTCAAATGTCAATGATGGGACAAATGTCATTTTCTTGGGATTACAAATTTCACAAAGTCCCGGAGGCATTTTTATCAATCAATCTAAATATGCAAATGAAATTTTAAAGAAATTTGGATTTGACACTTGTGACACAGATTGACACTCCCATGGTGGAACGCACCAAACCGGATGAGGACCACTCGGGGATCATGGTAGATCAAACGAAATATCAAGTATGATTGGATCCACGATGTACCTCATAACCGATGAGAACGATATTCATTTCGGTATGCATGTGTGCTAGATACCGTGCTAAGCCTACGAAAAAGCACCTTGAAGCGGTTAAACGGGTCTTCGGTATCTCCAAGGAACCATCAACATGGGACTTTGGTACCGAAGGACACCGGTATGTCACTAACGACCTATGCAGATCCGACCATGCGGGATGTCAAGATACACGTCAAGCACGTCCGAGGTGCTCGGTTTTGGGTGATAAGCTTGTAAGTCGGTCTTCAAAGAAACAAATGAGTACTTCTATATCCTCTACAGAGGCTGAATACATAGCCATGTCATCTTGTTGTGCTCAAATCTTATGGATGAGATCCCAATTATCTGACTATGGCTTTGAATTCAACAAAATCCCTCTGTATTGTGATAACAAAAGTGCCATTGCTCTCTCTTGCAACAACGTTCAACACTCAAGAGCAAAGCACATCGACATTCGACATCATTTCATTCGGGAACAAGTGGAAAAAGGTGTGGTAGAACTCTATTTCGTGAGGACCGAATACCAGTTAGCAGACATCTTCACCAAAGCTCTTCCTAGATAACGTTTTGAGTTTATCCTTCCACGTCTTGGTCTAAAGAGTCTACAGCCTGAAACTCTCAAACGTCTTCAGGAGGAAGATGAGGAGTAACCGAGTTTATCTCTATCTATCTCTTGTACATATTTTTTCAAAAACCAAAATACAAAAATTTAAAACCAACAAAAAGAAAATAGAAAAATGTAAAATTTTAAAAATCCATAAAAAAACTAGAAAATCTTGAAAAATTCCAAAAATATTTTTGTCATGTTTTTCTTTGGTTCGATAAACATCTACGGACTTTAATTTGCTATTCAAAGAATGACACGGGTCTTTAGATGTTGTTCGAATGTTCAAAAAATAAAAATAAATAAATAAATAAATTTGAGGGAAAGTAAAATGTTTACTGTCATTTCAGATAGTAACCGCTTTTAAAGAAAGAACGAGCCATGCTTTTTCAAAATATTTTAATCTCATGCTCGATTTTTCCTTCTAAATAAAAAAATGTTTGTCGCCAAAAGACAAATGTTTCCTTCACAAATATTATTCCTTCTAAATATTCTTGAGGGGAGAATAATTTCAAAAATATTTGTTATTTGTCAATCGGTTCGGACCAAAGCTTGGTCATGTTTTCAAAAGATACTCAAGCATGTTTATTCTTTGAAGGTTAAAGTATTTTATTTGATCCTTATCGGTTAAATGTTTTCGTAAGCAAGTCACAATTCCCTCAAAAGCTTTCAAAACAATTTAAATATATAGAGATCACAAATCTCAAATAACTTGAAAATTGTGATCGGGGAGAATTTGTGATTTAAATTGAATTTAAACCGATAACTCAATAAATGGTAGTGAAAAGTGTTTAACAAAGCTCCCTCCTACATATGACAAACGATTTCAAGAATTTTAAATATTCCATGCATATGTTAAGGGGGAGCATCGTTCTCTTACCATAAAGGGTTAAAACGTGATGATTTGTCTCAAAGTGCTAGCTCCATCCAATATGTGCTAAACTCTTTTCGAATCTCGAAGCACATATTAAGGGGGAGCATTTCAAAAAGAAAATAAACTTTCAAGGTACAAAGATTTCGATGTTTCATTATAAGTACCTTGATTGATTTTCTATTGGTTTCAGTTTGGCAGTATGATCGTGAATGTGCTTCTAAGAACTCTTTCCTCTTCGTGCAAAACAATTTCAAAAAATCATATGCACAAGTTGAGGGGGAGCAACTTTTTGAAAAACCACATCCTTCCCATAAAATATCCTTATCAAAGTATGAAAAATACTAATTTTGATCGGGAAAGTGATGTCGATAACTTTTAGAAATGGTTGATCTAAGAATCGAAGCTTTCATTCTTAAATCTGAGATTTTCAAGTCCTCTCGCCTCCATGTGCTAAAACTGTATCAAAATATATGATGCACATGTTGAGAGGGAGCTGTTTCTAAAATTATCAAAAACAATTCAGGTACAAAATGTTTTGATCATGTATCACAAGTACTTGGATTGATTTTCAAAAGGTTTTCTATTGGCACCAATGTATGAAGAACAATACCAAAAGACCGACCAAATTTACTTTATGTACGGTGATATAAGGATGGTTAGGTTAGGTATTCGCTCCCATGATCCGCCAGAACCGGAGGGATCTACCCAGGGACAATCCACTAGTTAGTGTAGAAGTCCTTAGGTATGATGAAAAAAAGGAGAAAAATGAGAAATGGGAAGAGTGCGATCGAGATAGAGCTAGAACCGAATAAACCCAACAAGGTTCTAGTTATGAAGTCTCGTAAGCTTGAAGGGGTTGAAGAATGAAAAGAAATGAATGAGAAAAGGGTGAAAAGAAATAGCCCTCCATTTATTCAACCTTAGGCGTAAACCGGGTTCAATACATATGCTCTTGGTGGTTACTAAGGTAACGCCGGTATTGAAGACAAACCGTCATGGACCCAAAGGACGACCGCACTTAACTTCCCAAGCTACTCAAGTTCCTCTTAAAAGGGCTTGTTTCATTCTCACGGGGAACCGACATAATCTATCGACTTTCTCTTAGAGATTGTTGATATTGAAGAAGGAGACCTCTCCCTAGTCTCCGCATAGGAACCAAATGTGCACAATTGAGTCTAGAGCCACGAGATCATCAATAAATCTCATTAGGACACTGTCAATGAAGGCTCACAGTTTCACACAATGTGGAATGTGAGAATATATTTTGAGAGTCCTACGCATTATCCTTGTGGTATTGCCAAGACTTGTTTGTGACATATGGACTTCATCAAAGGAGCGATTCAATATTGAATCAATCCAGGTCCAAGAAAATGGATTGACGGATATCTTTGAAAAATGGGTCGCTGTGCTCAAAAATTCTTTCTTATTGCACATCGACTGTGTATTGATATTTCAAAATAAAAGATATTTATGATTGATAATTGATTTTTTTCATAAAACCTTCATTGTATTGCAAAACCCTTTATGTCAAGCAATACACGAGTGTTCTTCAAATCATTTTTCATCAATCGGTGAATCTCAATTCCTTTGGTTCACTCACTCCGTGTTGTCTTCTTTGAGACGCTCCGGTTTGAGAACGGCTAGAAACAATGCGAAACCCGTCAAGGAGATTCTTGAATTATACCGATCACGCAAGTACTTGTAATCGATCAACGGGAACCGTGGGCGTGTACCTCAATTCAACGAAAGTGATCAAAGACACTTTCGACGCTTTATTGCTAATCTGCTTTTATGTACGTACACCCGACGATTGCGGTGATCGAATTGAGGAGTCAATCCACACCGCATGCTCACACAATCACATTCACCATTAAAAAATCATGATAAGTGCATATCTTCATCAATCGGCTCGATATTTTCAAACCATGCTTACACGCTATCGAAATATTCTAAATCAACAAAGCTTCCGCAACTCGATGAGAAGATATCATGATCCAAAATGTGAGCATGTCGGTCCAAAAGTGACAACTTCACATTATGGCAACACAACAATGGATGAGTCAGAGATTTATGGTAGCTGATGATCTCAAAGCTGGCTCAATCTTATCATCCCGTGGATCACTTAAAGACCTCCACCTGAGACAACAAAACATGCGGAACATGAAGAATCGAAAGACTATGATCTACTGAGCAAAGTACTTAATCAAGAATCCAAGAACAATCAATATGTAATATTTTTTTGAATTCAATGTAAATTGAGGCGACCTCCCTTAGGGGGAGATTGTTAGGAATTAGAAAATTCGTTAGTTAAAGTATCGGTCACCTCAAGTATATGTATTTGTTAGAAAGCTCGTAGTCGTAGTCAAGTTATGTTATTTAGTATTTAGTTAAGTAACACCGTGGAGGACGGACGGTCTTTACCCAATGTATGCTCGATCCACGGCCCGTAGGAGGCGTTTATGTAAGATACTATAAATACCCTCTACCTCCCAAGGTATAGGGTTTGAGCTCATAATAATATTTTTACTTTCTCTCATTAAGTTCCCTAAACCTCTAAACTTTCTCTCTAAAACCTTATAGTGTACGACCTATCAAGATTGATCATGGTATGATGTGTTAGTGAAATCCATTATAGCCATGTCATCTTGTTGTGATAACAATAGCGCCATTGCTCTCATGCAACAACGTTCAACATTCAAGAGCAAAGCATATCGACATTCGACATCATTTCATCGAGAGCAAGTGGAGAACGGTGTGGTGGAACTATATTTTGTGAAGATCGAATATCGCTTAGCGACATCTTCACCAAAGCTCTTCCTAGAGAACGCTTTGAGTTTATCCTTCCACGACTTGGTCTAAAGAGTCTACAACTGGAAACACTCAAACGTCTTCAAGAGGAAGACGAGGAGTAAAGGCTTTTCTTCATCCATCTCTTGTACATATTTATTCAAAAAGCAAAATACAAAATTATAAAACCCACAAAAAAAAAATAGAAAAATATAAAATTTCAAAAATCCATAAAAATCATAAAATCTCTGAAAAAGCTCAAAAATATTATTTTTCCCATATTTTTCTATTATTCGATAACATCTACGATCTTTGATTTGTCACTCTAAGAATGACATGGATCTTTAGATGAAGTTCGATTGTACATAAACCTTTAAAAAAAATGGAGAAAAATGGTAGTTTACTGTCATATCAGGCGGTAACCAGTTTTAAAAGAAAGAACAAAGCCATGCTTAAATTAATCTTTGAATCTTCATGCTCTGATTCTAAAAACAAATGTTTGTCGCATAATAGACAAATGTTCCCATCACAAATATTTTTCCTTCTAAATATTCTTCTGAAAAAAATTTATCATCTCTTGAAAACGAAATTGCTTTGAAAATAACATGGAATATCTGAAAAGCAGTTGGACTTATCATTTTGACAAAATCTCTTCGCTCAATCAACAACATATGTCATTGATTGAGGGGGAGAATGATTTCTATCAAATCAAAAAACTATTTTTCAAACAATTGGCACGTAATCGAGCAAGGTCTAACTTTGGATAATCAAAATGTACAATGTTTTTGATCAATTGGATCCAAACCTTGTCTAAGATTGTGTTTTCAAAAGATACTTAAGCATGTTTAATCATTGGAGTTTAAAGTCATAGATTTTGATCCTTATCAGTTAAAAGTGTTAAAAGCAAGTCACAATTCTCCTCAAAATCTTCAAAACCAATTTAAATCAATAGAGATCACAAATCTCAATGGATTTGAAAATTGTGATCAGGGGAGAATCTGTTATTTAAATTGGACTGAAACTGACAATTCGATAAATGGTTTTGAAATTGATTACCAAGATCTCCTCCCTATATATGCCAAATGATTTCAAGAACTTTCCAAACATATGTTAAGGGGGAGTATTTATCTTAAACCATAAGGGATTAAAACGTGATTGATTTGTCTCAAAGTGCATGTTCCCACTAATATGTGCAAAAATCTTTCGAATCTCGATGCACATATTGAGGGGGAGCAACTGTTAGAAAACCACATCCTTTCCCAAAATATCTTTAACTAAGTATTTGAAATACTAATTTTGATCGAGAAAGTGATGTCGATATCTTTAGAAAATGTTGATCAAAGAAGTGAATTCTTTATTCCTAATCTGAGATTCTCAAGTCCTCTTACCTCCATGTGCTAAAGCAATTTCAAATCTACGATGCACATGTTGAGGGGGAGCTTTTCTGAAATATCAAAAACTATTCAGGTACAAAATACTTTGATCATGTATCACAAATACCTGGACTGATTTTCAAATGGTTTTCATGTGGTTTCAATGGCAGAAGAACGATACCAAAAGACCGACCAAATTTACTTTATGCGTGGAGATATAAGGATGGTTAGGCTAGGCATTCGTTTCCACGATCCCGCCAGAGCCGGAGGGATCTACCCAGGGACAATCCACTACATAGTGTAGAGTCCTTAGGCATGATGGAAAAAGGAGAAAAATGAGAATATGGGAAGAGTGTCGACTAAGGCAGAGCTAGTAATCGAACAAACCCAACAAGGTTCTAGTTATGAAGTCTCGTAAGCTTGAAGGGGTCAAGAATGAAAAGAATTAAATGTGAAAAGGGTGAAAAGAAATAGCCTCCATTAATTCAACCTTAGGCGTAAATCGGGTTCAATACATATGCTACGGTGGTTACTAAGGTAACACGGTATTGAAGACAAGACGTCATGGACCCAGGACGACTGCACCTAACTTCCCGAGCTACTCAAGTTCCTCTTAAAAGGACTTGTTTCATTCTCACGGGGAACCTACATAATCTATCGACTTTCTTTTAGATATGGTTGATATTGAAGAAAGGAGACCCTCTCCCTAGTCTCCGGCATAGGAACCAAATGTGCACTATTGACTCTAAAGCCACGAGATCATCAATAAATCTCATTAGGACACATTATTCTTGAAGTCTTGCTGCTTCACACAATGTGGAAAGTAAGAATGTAATTAAGAGTCCTACGCATTATCCTTGTGGTATTGCCAGAACATCCGAGTGATATGTTAAACATTCACGATGAAGATGGAAATCCTTCTAGAGCCAACATCAAACAAGCTCTTAGTGGGTGACATGTGAGATCTTTTCAATAGATCAAGCTTGTGACAACTGGATAGAAGCGATGGGGCGATTTAATAATGAATCAACCTTGGTCCAGGAAATGGATTGACGGATACCTTTGAAAAACCGGTCGTTGTGCCTAAAAATTCTTTTCTGTAGCACATCGACTGTGTATTAATGTTTCAAAATTAAAAGGTATTTATAATTGATAATTGATTTTCCATAAAACCTTCATTGTATTGCAAAACACTTTCTACTCAAAGAATACACGATTGTTTACAAATCATTTTCATCAATCGATGAATCTCAATTGGCCGGTTCACTCACTCCGTGTTGTCTTCTTTGAGACGCTCGGTTTGAGAATGGCTAGATCACCGCGAAACCCCGCCAAGGAGATTCTTCAAAATCTACCGATCACAAAAGATGTTGTATCGATCAACGGGAACCGCGGTCGTGTACTCAATTCAACGAAGTGATCAAAGACACTTTCGTGCACTTTATTGCTAACTGTCAGCCAGATCCTCATTTTGTATCCTTAACAGGTGATTAATAGTTGGCAACTAACAATCCGACCCGCATAAAAGCTCCACTTCCGCTATCATTTGTTGTCTACGGTTCACAAGGGCCCTAATTTCAACAGCTTTCCTCCTATGATCTGCTTTATCACGTAAAGCAACATCCAATTCACCTCTGTAGTACGCGATCGTAATATCTTTTAACAACTTTGAACTACCAACCATTGGTAATTCATCACATAAAACCATGCCACAGACATCGTTATGTTTGCTTTTCAAGACTCACTAATAGAGATACCAAAACTGCTTTTTGTTACATATATAATCAAGAACGCAACCGTTAGCGTCATATATAGACACGAAATTTCGACAAACTAGTTATGACAATTGTCTCGCTTCAATGGACAAGTGGATCACAACCCCAAATAAGTACCCACCCATAACTGCTTTTTATAGTATCTTCCTATTTTTTTAAATATTTTTATGACCACGCTGCTAGTGCATAGCTAGCAAATGGTACTTTGGGAAACTAAATAGTGTACTCATGGCAACTACTATAGTACTTTTAGTCAAGTGGTGATGTATGTAACAAAGGGTTGGGGTTTGAATGGATTTAATTTACATCTTTTTATTTTATTAAATTGTTTTTATGACGAGTTTGCTAGTGCATAGCTAACAAATGGTACTTTGGGCAACTAAATAGTGTACTCATGCCAACTACAATAGTACTTTTAGTCTAGTTGTGATGTATGTAAAAAGGGGTGGGGATTGAATGGATTTAATTTCCATTCAGTCAAATTTTTTTAGTGATACGTGTACTCAAATGGTCAGTACTTTTATTAATTAATTATTTACTTAATGCAGCTAGTCTAATACTCAACCATATGTAAACTGGGCAACTAGTTACAAAAATTGACAAATGTATTGGTGAATTGGGCAACACTTGCATATGTAAATTGGGCAGCCGTTGTTGTTATTTGGTCAATTCCTTTTGTACTTGTGCAACCCTCCGTGCGTAAACGCTTGCATGTAATCTGGGCAACTAGTATATGTAATCGGGCAATTTCTTTTCAACCTTAGGCCACCGCTTTATTTGCAATGTGGTCAACTAAATGCCATAATTGGTCAATACGCCTTGTACATATTGGTAAAACAAACATACAATATACCTAGCGAACTATTTTTAATGTGTAAACGTTTGGAATAAATTTATGCCATGTTCCATCTTCTTGTATTCTTATGCCCAAAAAAATGAAACTTGCAAAGTGCAAGAAAAAAAAAGACATAAAAAAATAAAAATAAAATAATAAAAAAAGTTACATATTGCAAGTAAGCATAGAATATGAGTAAGTGTCCATAAAAAAATTAAGGTAAATTCGGCAATTCTTACGTTTCCAGTTATATCTTATTTTATTTTAATTTTTTTCCCTCCTGGTTTCATATATATACACGTAATTTGTTTGACGTGGTTTCGTTTTTAATCTTAATAGTAGCAAACTGAAATACATGTAATAATAAAAAGAGAGAAAATGAAAAGGCAAGTATGTGAAAGGTTGGTCATTTAATGCTACTTCTTGTGGAAGACAAAATGCAACATTATTCTCAATTGCCTTTGGTGGCTAGGGTGGCTGTCAACTCAAAGGACGCAGCAGTTTTGTACACTGAGACAACACTAATTATATTATAACTTAAACTAAATCTTCTATTTAAAACACACATACCAATCAAAGGGGAAAATAAAACATACAAAACAAAACAGAAAAGTATGACTACACCTATACCATTCGTGAAGAACTTCACGGTGTTGCAGGATCTAGTTTTGTTAGAGATATGATGATTGTTCGTTTCGAGAGGGATGCGAAAGTCTTTGTCATGGTGGATGAAGCGAGTTGATGAAGAAGGCTCAAGAAATCGTGGCACGCGTGTGGTCGAAAGGGATTATGTTATTGGAGAGTTGGAGCTTTATACCCATTTGATTCTTGTGTGGAAAGTATTTCGCATTAACAAGTCGCAAACCCAAGATCCGCTGTGTCGCAGCGATATTGGTCAATGTTATGAAGAAGCGAGCGAGCCCAAGAGCTTATGTCATTCATAGAGAAGTCGAAAGGCATGGTGTCGATTCGGTTTATTTTGGTGTTTCTGAAATCTATTTTTTGTTTTATTTTTTTTAATCATTTAGTAAGTTATGAATCTAAGCTTTATGGTGCCATTTTCATTTTGTTAGAAAAAACTTTTTTTGATATATGTTGTACATTGTTGTCTTGGTATAGGCGTGTTGTTGTTACGCAGTGTTTAGCATCACATCAGCTCTGGTTTTAGAATACATCAATAGTATTACGATATAAAACATACCGAAGAAGTTAGTATAGCATAAAGCTAAATTAATCGATAATCATTTCTTAATTTCTGTAATACGTTATGTTAAAATAGTTTGCTAGGAATTGGCATGTCAACTGGCATTAGTGAGTAGATACAATCCAAGCAAACATATAATAAAAGATAATCATTAATATTATTTGTGCTAGATATCATCCAATCAAATAAAGTAATAAAGTAGAAGTCTGAAAAACAGTATCGATTCTCTGTGTTTTGTTTTTATGCAAATAGTATTCAATGTGTAATGATGTTGTATACATATGCAAAAGATATAGCCTTGTTTTTTGCTATTTAAGAGAGGCTAAATGGATATCTATTTGGTCATAACTTGTAATAAAGAAGTAAGCAAACACAATGTCTAGGCGCCTAAGTGTGATCGACTTGAAGTGAAGCAAATTCAATAATCGGTCCGATATGCTAGTGTTGTCTTGTCGCTAAGTCAGCAGCCAAGATCTTCAAATGTCACGCCAAATTAATGGGCTATGCGCTAGCTTGGCCGATGTTACGCGAGAGGCTTACTTTTATTCAAGAGTCGAAACAATGGAATGTTTATGCCAAGAAAACTGTTGAATATCTAAGAGAAGTACATGCAAGAGATGAACAAAAGCTCATGCAAATGCGCATTCGCAATTTCAACTCGAACTAAACTATCGTAACAATGATTTGTTTATCCCGAAACTTAAGGGCTTAATGGGTTGGTAACCGTGTGTGCACGATAAATCGACTCTTTATGGCGGTGATGATGTCTTGTTTATGTTGGTATTTGTATTTGTGGTCATGTATCTTGTGGTGAATTTTAGTTTGAGTGCTGTTGTGAAATGTGGGTCTAGGCTTTGGCAAATGGATGTAAAATGTTTGATTAAATAAAAGCCATGGTTTCTGTTAAATAATTATATTATGGTCACCTTTTATTGTGCCTGCATCTCATGATCTATTTTGAAAGAATACCGACTCCATTGTTTCAAGAATAAATCTGTTTTAGCGGTTGTCTTTGTGGACCTGTTTACCTGGTTAATGCAAGTAAATCGCATTATTAAAATATGTATATGGGAATGTAACTTTTCAAAAAAAACAAATATTGTTTGTCTATTAAATGTTATTTTATAACACATACATCTGTATTCTACATAAGGTTGATGTATTATAAAAAAGCATCTAATAGTTGACCAATATTGGTTCTTAATTTTTTTGTGGCTGTTTTTTAATTATTTTTTTAAGCCACAGGGATACTTAAGGACAAAGTGAAAGACATAATGGAAAAAAGTTATAAATGAAATTTTTTGAGGATACTTAAGGACAAAGTGTATCAAGTAAACGACACAAAAAACATCATGTTGTTGGTTTCCGACATGTCCTATAAAACATAAACCCTAATAACAATTAGAATGAACCGCTAGACTTAAAGGGGTATAATGACCATACCTATAAAACATTAACCCTAATAATTTCAATAACTTTGAATTAAATAAAAAAATTACGAATAGAATATAAAATATAAAGTGACATAGTTATTTATATTCATGTATAAATATATGAACGAATAAGGTAACAAAAGTACATTTTAGAAAGACAACAAACCCTGATTTGTTTCTAAAATAGACTAAAAGGACAACGATTTTTTTTTGGATTTTATTTGAAAGTGACCAGTGTCTAACAAGGAATGCGGATGCTGATTGTTGGAATATAAGGATAATCGATGTGTGGTTACCATAAAAGGATAAGTAGGTGTGGGTAAAAAGGTTTAAGTGTTTGTCATTCTAGGTCCCTCATGTATCTTACTGTCATTACACTAATCCGCTAAAACTCGCTAGTTAAAGTTAAGACTTCAAGACAATTTATCATATAAACGTTGTTACTACATGTTGTCTAAGGTTTCGAATTAAGACTTAAAATGTTATTACATGTTAATACCGCTTAGTGTCAAGACCAAATAATATAAAATGTTGTTACTACATGTTTTCTAAGGTTACTCCTGCTATAACAATGTTGGTGACTTTAATTTGACTACTCATGAGGTAATTGAATAGTTTAGAAAGAGTGTGTTACTTTCTTCAATTAAATTCTCCAACAACTAGTATGGCACACATTCAAGTATAATAAATGAAGAGAAAAAATACATATGGTTATGCTAGTAGATGTTCTTATATAAACCGTGAATGCTATTCTTTTCTTTATAACATCGAAACCGGTTGAGAAAATGGTATGCATTGGGTGCAGGATGGAAAGAGAAACAAGGTTGGATTGACCTTAGATGCAAAGCGTCCACCGAAAAGAGAAATCACGTGGTATTGTTGTCCAATGAATTTTATACGGTATATTTAAGAGATAAATACTCAAATATAGGGGGAATTGTATATATATCCCTGCAAAGGTGAATAATTCCATATATATCCTTCTTACAAGTTTTTTATGCACATAGTATAATGATTTTTATGCATGCAAATGATATATATGTAATTTTGGATCTTTATGATATATATTAAACGACCCAATAATATATACTCAAAAAGAAAAAAAGAAAGAAAAGCGTGCAAAATAGTTAGTCGACGCAGGTGAGTTTTAAACCTGGTCAAGCAAAAATCCAACCACTAATCGATATTCAAATCGGCTCAAGACGTGGGACTTGGTCGTCACATCGGTCGAGGCGAAGAATTTTCCAACATCGGTTGGATTTTCAATCGATTCTTTCTTTCTTTCTTATTTTCTTTTTATTTTATTTGATCACATAGCGTGTGCATTGAATGGCACAGGTAAAACCATGCTTGCCAAAGTTGTTGCCAAATTTAAGTGAAAAAGGATTAGACTGTGATGAAGAAGAAGGAAAATGGAACATACAGTTTATGGTGTTTTAAGTGTGTGTGCAAATGTTTATACAATTCATGGTGAAATGTAGAACTTTTGCATGGAATAACAATGAATTGATGGTGAAATGTGTGTAAATTTATATGTGGATTACACATCTAGAATAGAATAACACGGTTGCATTTTTGCGTAGTAGCGTGTAAGTTTTGTAGTTAACACGCTTACTTTTTGCATGTTAAAAAATGAAAAAAAATAAAAAAATAAATCGGCCACGATCGCTAATTTGGTCCTTATTAGGTTGTTGGAGAGAGAAAGGCGATGTGGCGGTGGTGTCTCTACACGACTGTGCCCAACCTTAACTTTTGCAGCTATGATTGATTATCTATCTTTATTGATTACATATGTGTGGTCAAGTTTGTACATACGTAGCTCAATTGCCCTTAGTCCTTCACTACCATTCATTCAACACCTACCAATCAATAATTGATGAATTTTCATTTAACTCCAGCTGCCTAAAAGTCAAGATCTATAATCTTCTTCCAGTTCATTTCATTCAAAAAACCTACCAATCATTCAGATTCAAAGAACTCCCAGTTTACCCAATCACCATTAACAATTGCAGAAAGCATGGCTTCTACCATTCTCAAACCCATTTTTCAGAAGCTGGCAGATGAAGGCGTGAAGCAAGTTGTTCGCATCCAAGGAATTCATTCCGAGCTGGAGAACTTGGAAAAGACATTGTCCCATATCCAACCTCTCCTTGCCGATGCTGCTGACAAAGAAATAAATGAAGTTCCTGTTCAAAAGTGGCTCAATGATCTCCAACATTTGGCTTATGATATAGACGATATTCTAGACGACTTGGCAACCGATGCTATGCATCCTGAGTTCTCCAAGGATTCAGGAGCCAGCACTAGCATGGTACGGAAGCTCATCCAATCTTTTTGCACAAATTTCTCACTAAGTAGTAAGATGCATCCCAAGTTAGACGCTATTAACCATAAGTTGCAAGAACTAGAGAAGGAAAAAGTTACTCTTGGTTTGACGATGAGGAGTGGAAGTTTAGAAGTGAAGGATGATAGGTCAAAAGATGAATATAGACAATCCCAGACCTCGTTAGTAGATCCATCTGGGATTGTTGGCCGACAAGATGATAAGGATGCATTGGTTCTTAAGCTGTTAGGTGATGAACCATGCAAAGAAAACTTTAGCATCGTGCCCATAGTTGGTATGGGTGGTTTGGGTAAAACCACTCTAGCTAAATTATTGTATGACGATGAAAAAGTGAAGAAACACTTTAAACTCAAGGCGTGGGTTTGTGTTTCATATGAGTGGGATACCTTCGGTATGAGCAATATTATTTTTCAGTCTGTGACCGGGGAAACAAAGGAATTTAAAGATTTAAATCTCCTTCAAGAAGCTCTAAGAGATCAACTTAGAGATAAATTGTTTCTATTAGTGTTGGACGATGTGTGGAGTGAAAGTAGTGATGACTGGGAATCCCTAGTGGCCCCTTTAAAAGCATGTGCTCCTGGAAGTAAAATAATCATGACAACTAGGAAGGAGAAGTTGCTCAGAGAGTTGGGTTGTGGTAAATTAAACCATTTGCAAAGTCTCTCACATGACGATGTTGTGTGTTTATTTGCTAAACATGCATTGGGTGAAAATAACTTTGATTCACATCCAAGACTTAAAGCACCTGGTGAAGGCATTGTGAGAAAGTGTGATGGGTTGCCTTTGGCTTTAATAGCACTTGGAAGGTTATTGAGGACAAAAGAAGATGATATAGAATGGAAGGAAATAGAGGATAGTGAGATATGGAGTTTAAAAGAGGGAGGTAAAATTATTCCAGCTCTTAGAATAAACTATCGTGAACTCCCTGCCTATTTAAAGCAGCTCTTTGCATATTGCTCCTTGTTCCCAAAGGACTATGCGTTTGACAAGCAGGATTTGGTTCTGCTTTGGACAGCAGAAGGATTTTTGCACCAAGCGAGTCCAAGCAATTCAACTAAAGAACGATGGGGTCACAAATGTTTTGATGAGTTGTTATCACGGTCATTTTTCCAACACTCACCTAATGACAAGTCTTTGTTTGTTATGCATGATCTGATGAATGATTTGGCCACCTCTGTTGCTGGAGATTTCTATTTTAGGTTAGAGAAGCAATTGGGAAAGAATGTTAGGAAACGAGCTTTGAATAAGTGTCGTCATATGTCATTTATTTGTGAGGAATATGTAGCTTACAAGAAGTTTGAGGGAATTGAAGGAGCTAAAGGTTTGAGAACATTATTGTCTGTAGGGGTGAAAAAAAGGTGGCAAGATTACTACTTGTCGAATAAGGTTTTGGCTGACTTACTTCCCCAGCTACCATTGATAAGGGTTATAAGTTTGAGTGGTTATGAGATAAGTGAGGTACCAGAGTCTATTGGTAGTTTGAGACACTTGCGGTATTTTAATTTATCTCGAACTAAAATCAAACATTTACCTGAAAATGTTTGTAATCTCTATAACTTAGAGACATTGATAGTTTTTGGGTGTTCTAGCTTAACTAATTTGCCTAAAAGCTTCTTAAAGTTAAAGAATTTGCAGCATCTAGACATTAGAGATACTCCACTTTTAAAAGATTTGCCATTAGGGATTCCTAAGTTGAAAAGCCTACAAACTCTTTCAAAAATCATTATTGGAGGAAACAATGACTTTTCAATAACCAACCTTAAAGATTTTGAGAATCTTCATGGGAAAGTTTCCATTGAGGGCCTGGAAAAAGTAAAAAACGCAACTGAAGCAAGAGAAGCAAACTTATCACAGAAGAAACTTACTGAGTTAGAGGTGGAATGGAGTGACGTATCAAATGCTTCCCGAAATGACACAACTGAAAACGATGTCCTTGATGCATTGAAGCCATATAATGATTGTTTGAAGAGGCTAGGCATTGTGAAGTATATGGGTTTAGAGTTTCCAAAATGGGTTGGAGATCCCTCGTTTCGTCAGTTGGCTCGTGTGTCTATAAGTGGCTGTAAAAAGTGTACATCTCTACCATCACTCGGGCAATTACCATCACTTAAGGAGTTATCTGTTCAAGACATGGGTGATGTAAAAGTTGTTGGTTTAGAGTTTTTTGGTACTGGCCTAGCATTTCCTTCACTTGAAAGTCTAAGTTTCGGAAATATGTCTGGGTGGGAGGTATGGTCAACCAATA
Organism: Chrysanthemum lavandulifolium; assembly: GCA_022545495.1. Lineage (NCBI taxonomy): Eukaryota > Viridiplantae > Streptophyta > Magnoliopsida > Asterales > Asteraceae > Chrysanthemum > Chrysanthemum lavandulifolium. The sequence goes on from CM040240.1 coordinate 192,804,945, forward strand.
GTAGAAGTGGGGTTGGAGATTATGTGTTTCCATGCCTTCAGGAGCTCAATATAGAAGGTTGTCCTAATTTGGTTGAAGTCTCAGTTGAAGCACTACCTTCACTAAGGGTTCTAAACATAGAAAAATGCGGGAATGGTGTGGTGAGAAGTCTGGTTCATGCAGCTCCATCAGTTACCAAGTTGATAATAAAATCTATCTCAGGGCTTACTAATGAGGTGTGGAGGGGTGTTATATTGGATCTTAAGGCAGTTGAAGAATTGGAAGTTAGAAGCTGTGATGAAATAAGATATTTGTGGGAATCAAAAGAAACAGAGGCAAGTAGCAAGGTTCTCGTGAATTTAAGCAAGTTGATAGTATGGGAATGTGAAAATTTGGTGAGTTTAGGGGAGAAAGATGAGGAGTACAATTATGGGAGCAACTTCCTAACATCTCTTAGAACGTTATGGGTATGGAGTTGTGGAAATTTCAAGCATTTAAGCTGTCCAAACAACATTGAGACGTTCCAAATCTTTGGTTGTGATTCAATTACATGTGTCTCCTTCTTCTCAATGGGAGGGGGGCAGAAGCTCAAGTTAGTTCGAATTCAGTATTGTTAGAAACTAATGATAAAGGAGGAGTTGGGAGAAGGAGGAAAGAAGAATACGTTACTTATTAATAGCAAAAGCATGCCACTGCTTGAAACTGTATGGATAAATGATCATCCAAATGTGGCATCGATAATTGATTTCGGGGGTAACTTTATTCACCTCACCAGTTTGGCAATATGGAATTGTCAAAGTACGGAGGAGTTGTCATTTGCAGACCTCCAATTGCAGAGTCTCGCCTCGTTAACTAGTTTGGTAATAATGAATTGTCCAAGTATGGATGTTCCAACAGCTGCGCTTTGGCCTCCCAAGTTGCGTGTCCTTGAAATTGGGCGGTTGAAGAAGTCCATCTCAGAATGGGGCCCACAAAAGTTTCCAACCACACTAGTTGACCTAACCTTATTCGGTGAAAGAGAAGCAGCTACTAATTGGAGTGAATTGTCTCATCTTCATCTTCCTTCATCTCTTACTCGACTTTGGATATCGTATTTTGAGAAATTGGAAAGAGTTTCCCAGGGACTCCAACACCTCACCTTGCTCCAACATCTTGAAATTAGACGTTGTTGCCTTCACTTTTGAGTTTGGAAATAAGGGATTGTCGAGATCTGGAAGAAAGATGCAGTAGAGGAGGCTCCTACTGGCCCAAAATCTCCCATATCCCCCGCATCAAAATAGACAAAAAGTCACAAACATAATATGAAGGTGTGTTCTCTGACTCTCTCTATGCCGTTTGACTCTTTTTTTCTTTTTCTTCTTTTTTTTTTTTTTTTTTTTTGATTACGTATATTTTATAACTAATTGTAATAAGCTTGTCAATCATTTAATCACAACATTTTTAGTTTTATTTTTTTCCTCTAATTTCCTAAGTTAACTAGGATTTTGATTGTATAGTTTAAAACGGAAACAAACGAGGTCATAAAAACCTTTTTAAAGTCAATGTGAGTTTATCATCAAATGTTTATACCACTGCATACAGTGGATGTTATAAAGTTAATTAAAAAAATTGTGTTCCTTAAGGCTTAAGTTCACCTAATCACCTTATTTATCGATAATGAAAATAAACATTAGTTATATTGCATTATCACTTTAAATTTGTAATACGAAAGCATTTCAGATTTGCATCCTTTTAAGGTTCAAAGGAGATCTTGTGTTTCGCTATTTTGCTTCTACTAAATTTTTAATCTTGATTGACTTCAAAGTTAATACTACTTTTTTAAAGTTATATACAAATTATTCAGGTTACTGGGATGTATTCTGATTGTTACTTCTATTTATAGAAACATGTATTTATTTTGTTGACTATTACAATGGATCATCGGTGCCTTAACTTCATCTTTTTATCGATAACGAGAATAGAAAATAAGCTTGCATTATCAACTTGAAATTTGTACTATGAGTGCATTCTATATGTGCATCCTTTCAAAAGATCAGAGTTGAATTATTATTTCTCTGTGTTGCTGTTAAATAATCTTATATACTGAACGCAGATTAGTTACTTTCGAAAGTATAAATATATACAAAATTATAAGATTTACTCGGATATTTACTAATATTTGCTTCTTTTCTAGACTAGGTTGAATTACATACATGTTGACTTCATCGAATGGGCAACTTCGCAAGCAACCCCATTTTTTCTGACTTCCAGCTGGTACGTTATGACTCTTCGCTGCAGTTTACCACAATCATGGTTCCTTAGCTGTCATTACATATCTGATACCGTTTAGTACATATTGTTTAATGACGGGCCCTTACTGAATTACTTTTGCAGGCATGATGACCCACAGCCCCAACATCTCTTTTTCGACCCACCTCACTATTATTCACAGTCGCAACAATTTGTGTATTGGTCATTTCTGCTACACAAGTTACAGCCAGACAATAAAAGATCAGACGTTAGTGAATTACATAAACCATGGATCCAATGGCTACTCATCAAGGAATCGGACTTTTGGCCTTTTCTAAAATATCACTTTCATGTGTAGTAATAGAAATTATGCCGACAGTTAATGACTGCAATTATAGACCTGTAATTGGGAAATGATAATCATTTTTTGCATAATCAATTACAAAATCTTTAGTACCAAGAGTCTACGAGATTTACTTGGACATATTCTATTTTATATATTAAATTTTTTTCTAGACTGGCTTTATTGGATTTTAAAGTAAAATCTTTGAATGTCCAACTTGGCGTATGACTATCTTCACATTATTGGGTATATCTTTAGACAAACAACCTTTATTGAATTACTTTTGCAGGCATGGCGACTACGGGCCTATCATTCTTTTCTCCAACCTTACTGTGATTCACAATCGCAGCAATTTATGTATATGTTATTTGGTCATCTCACACTACCACACCACTTACAGCTAGACAATAAAAGATCACACGATAGTGGCCGGATGCAATATGATTTAGATGTATAGTTGCTTAAGCTGCTCATCAAGGAATCAGACATTTGGCCTTCTCTACAAGATTACTTTCTTGTGCAGTATGTGCTTTTAACCAGCCATCAAGACTCGAGAATCAACACCAAGTATGCACGAGTACAAGAATTATGAGTTTATGAAACCTGGTAGTGTTCTATTCATGAGAGGCATAGGGTACCTTTTTAGCTAGTTTAACTGTCTTGTGATACACATACTCCTTGTTGCTTTTGTTCTCAATGTTTTGTAATCCTTCTTCTTTAATCCTTAAACCTTTTTTTTTTTTTTTTTTTTCGTTGCTTTAATTATCGTCAAAGACAAGATGTATGCTAGTAACTTGTTACTTCTTTTTCTTGATAAATGTCATTCTTCTTGTGATCTCATATACCTATTTTCCGAACGACTGTCATCTTTTTACGGGAAACATAACTTGCTGAAGTTGATGCATTACTCTTTTAGTCTTTTGCCAGACTTCTCTGGTCATGTACAAGCGGGTATATTATGATGATATACAACTTACCTAAATGTGAATGACACCTGAAAATCATAAAAGGAACAAACAAATATAAACCATAATTATTTTTTATAATTCTTTAGCTACTATAGTTTTGACAGGTTTGGTGTATGTGGTGAACCTGTTAATATAGTTAAGTAATAACCTTTTTTTAACAAACTTTCCTCAATGTTTCTCTTAACAAAATCAAATTTACAGAAAATCACAAGTTTAATGTCTGATTTATCAATTCTAAACTGTTTCAATATCCGAAACTGGTATTTATGAAGGGAAAAGTGAATATGGGGCTGTCTCACATCTAAGCTTACATGCGAAACCATCAAAAATTCACTAAAAAATACGTCATTTTGATTATTATTTTTCAAAATTTTAGTAGTAGAACTTATATATGCATAGTGGAATGCATTTTAATGGTGAATTAAATCAAACCGTTGTTGAATATATAACTAATTTGTTAGTAAATGAAAACACCTAACAATATGATGTAGATTACACATGCATCAACGTGAATCCAACATAAGTGTTGTTGTGATGAAATCAAAGAAAAACACTAATATAGTGAAAGATATGATACAAATGGAGAAGATTAGATGTTTTTCTGGTTAAACCAATGTAATTTTTGATGGTTTCGCATGTAAGTTTAGATGTGAGACAACCCCATATTCACTATCCTCATTTATGAATCATGACTCAACCATATATAAAGCACGGATGCTAAAGCTTCGCTCAAAAAGAGATTATATATTGATAATACTATGGGTGGTAATTCTCGTCATGACACGAACTCGACATGAAGTTAACCAGGTTTGGGTTGAGGATAAACAGTGCTTCTGAGTTAGCCTGCCTAACCCTTTTAATAAACGGCCTTGTTTGGGCAAGGCCGCATTTAACGTGCTGCAGGCCCCTCGACCGCTCGCGCTCCATTTTTCAAAGGCACAATAATTTATAAGCATTGTTGATTATTTTATTATGTTATGGCCATAAATGGATTTGAAAGAAAGCTTGATTTGTTTCAAATGAGCTCAAATTGACTAGCTTCATGCGATTTAAAATACAAGGAACATGCGCAACGATTTTCATAAGACTAGTGCCATCAATGGACGGCAAGCCATCGGCAAGCCACCTTTTACTCGGCATTGCTGTTGAGAGCAGAAGCCTTCACGGGGCAAGGTGTACGAAAGGTGAGTGTTTCACCATATATGAATTCGTGCAAGTGTGGGGTCTTTTTGTATTTTTATTATTTATTATTTGATGTGTGAGTATGTGTGAGGTATTTAGTGGGTATGTTTGTATAAAAGTGAATTTTTAAATGAAAGGTAAAGGAATGAGGAATAAAAAGGTTAATCTGGCGCTGAAGTAGAAGGTGAAGTGGTGTGAATGCCGAGAGTAGTAGGAAGAAAATGAATTATTTGAGCCATGTACATTTTAAACCCCTAATATTTATTGCCTTTTTCACTTTACGCTAAACCAATGTTTTTTTTTTGTTTTTATACCCTCATTTAAAACTATTTTACAAATGTTATATTATTTTGTTTATAAAGGTTTTCGAAGGTGGGCTGACGGTGTGAAAAAGCTTGATTAATGTTGTTTTAATACCTTTTGCTACTTATAGCAAACGGTGTGGTAACGCTTGGCAAGCTTTAATGGGTAATGCGCCGACGTTATTGCCCGTTACCCACACCAACATCCGCGTTAAACATGGCACGTTAACGTGCTAACGTGCGTTATAAATACCCAACTAAAACATCATTTTTTCACACTTTCATAATTCAAATTCAAGTTTATATACTTGCTCTCACACTTCCATAATTCAAATTCAAGTTCATTCACAATGGGTCCGAATCAAATTGATGAATTACCTCAAGAATGGCGCACGTTGATGATAAACCGACTTAATTTATGATGGTCGCGCGAGTATCGCAGCAGTTGGAACAAGAAGCATCTCAACCTCGCTTAACTCGCACCCATATATATCGTGAACATGAGATTGCAGAAGAACGTCTGCGCAACGACTATTTCATTGAAGGTTGTAAGTATTCGAACCGGAATTTTCGTAGAAGATTTCGTATGAGCCGAAAACTATTTATGCAAATAGTCGAAGGTATTGAATCTTATACTTCCGAAAATATTCCAGATAATTTTAATTTCTTTAGGCAATCACCCGATTGTACGGGTCGAATGAGTTTAAGTGTTCTTATGAAGTGTACGTCTGCCATATGCCATTGGCGTACGGCACCTCACCCAATGCGTTTGATGAATACTTGCAAATGGGTGAGCATACTTCGCGTGATTGTCTTGATAATTTTAACAAATGCATTATTGGTTTGTTTATGCCGGAGTATTTAAGAAAACAAACATGGGCCGACATTCAAAATATTTATCAACGACATGAAGAGTGTCATGGTTTTCCGGGAATGCTTGGTAGCATTGATTGTATGCACTGGGAATGGAGAAATTGTCCTATGGCTTGCGGGGCAATTGGTAGGGTGATAAAAAATACCCAACAATTATGCTAGAAGATGTTGCTTCTCAAGATTTATGAATTTGGCATGCATTTTTTGGGATGGCAGGGCGAATAACGATATTAATGTTTTAGACAACTCTCCGTTATTCGACGACATTCTTGCTGACGTTGCCCCAAGAGCCCCTTATATAGTCAATGGAACTAGGTATGAACAGGGGTATTACTTGGCTGACGGAATTTACCCACAGTGTGCAACTTTCGTCAAATCCTTCTCGTCAACAACTGATGAAAAATATACTTACTTTAAAAGGAAACAAGAAAGTGCCCAAAAGGATATTGAACGTGCTTTTTGTGTGCTTCAAGGACGTTGGGGTATAATACAACAATTGGCACGTCAAATGAAAATTGTCAAGATATGTAGAATCATGTATTCTTGCATTATTTTGCATAACATGATTATCAAAGATCAAAAATTTGCATTACGTGACTATAACGAAATGTGGTGGATCCGTCAACACGCTTAAGGCAACAAAGATGGGTCAAAAGATGTGATACTCACCGTCGAAGGCAAAAGAAATAAGCGATCGAGCATACCCAACTCCAAATGGACCTTATGGAGCATGTTTGATGAACAATCTTGAACGACAACAACAACAACCGACGATGATGAATAAGTATTTGCTTTGTTTCGCTTTTTTTTTTTTTTTTTTTTTCGTTGTAATTTTTTTAGTTATTTTATATTTCGTATTGTAATATGTTTAAGTTAAGGTTATGTTTTTTTAATAAATGAAGTGTTTATTTTAGTTTAGGGGTTGAATTTGAAAATATGTGAATTAAGGTTTAACCTTGGAAATACTATGATAATAGGTGTTTTTTTGTTGAGTTAAGGTAAAATGTTAAAGCTGATGTGAAGCCGACGTGGCAAATGTTAAACTTTAACCTTAGGTAACCACACCTTAGGCTCTTATACGTTATAATACATATTGTAATTATAAATATAAAATTTTCGTATACGTGTCACATAAATCATATTGACGCGCCTACTTGATAATTATGAATAGTAACATCACAATATAATGCACGACATCTCAATAGTCGGCAATTTCTTATCATAGCACAAGGCCGTCAAAATCCATGGGACAGTCATGCGTTTGTGTTGAGTATGTATTAAACAGGTCAACACATTAACCCGTTTGAGTTGCGATCCACTAGAAAGTGGAAGAAATTAAAAAGTTTGCAAAGCAAATCACCCAGTGCCACGTGTCTCTCACCCACTTCATCCATTTTTTCTTAGTATTTTTTATTAGAGGGTGTTTTTGTCATTTGACAATTTTATTTAATTCCACCTTAAACTTCAAACGTAAATAACATTTTTTACGACAAACTTTTACAAAAAAACGATTTCACCATAATTTTTAAAATTTAATTCTCTTTAATTTGGCATATATTTTGATATGTGACTTGCATATTTTTTTTGCCTGCTTGTTAAGTGGGTGTTAATTTTTTTGAAATTTTCGGCATTTTCGGCTATAATTTTGTCTAGTTTAAAGGACGAATTATGAAAAATTTAAAACACGAACGTTGTAGCTTTTTGGCCATTCTTTACCCAGAAATTTGAATCACTCAAATTTGATGTGATATGAGTGAGATAACGCACATTAAAGATGACGTCTTAGTCATATTTAGTCCACACAAAGTGTTTGAAAAAGATATTTATCTTATATAAGTACATTTAAATGCACTAATTAGTGTATTACAATACATATTTTGTTATTTTTGTTACTTTTAGCTTTTTTTAGCTGATGAACAAAGACTAAATGATGAACAGACTAACTGATGAACAAATAACCAACTGATGAACTGATGAAAAATATAACCATAACTGATGAACATTGTGATTTTTTTACAACTGATGAACATTATGATTTTTTTTGGAAAACTGATAAACTGATGAACGTTATAATTGTTTTTAGAAAACTGATGAAAAGACTAACTGATGAACAACAACCAACTGATAAACTGATGAACATTGTGATATAACTGATGAACAACTCTTTTTATTGATGAATAACATTTACATTGATGAACAACACTTTTTATTGATGAACAATACCTTTTATTAATAAAAAAATTGTAAATCGTTTGCGATGGTAAGAATCTTGTTAACGCCATGAGTCTTACTAAAAAAAATTAAATCTCTCATGAACAAAACTTCGTTTTTAATGAACAAAAGTAAAACGGGTGAAGCTCATAAACATAAGTAATATGGGAGAGAAAGTTAATAAACAAAATTATATTTTGATGAACAAGATTAACTGATGAACAACAGTTAATCATATAATATATTTTGTTCATCGGTTAATATTGTTCATCAGTTCATCAGTGTTGAACAAGATTAATCGATGATGATGAACAAGATTAACTAATGAACAACACTAATCGATAAACAAGATTAATCGATGAACAAAGACTAAGTGATAAACAAAAGGTATTAAAAAAGAAAAAGAAAATTAACGATTAAAATATATAACTTTTGAATCTTACATTAATAAAATGATTAATAATGTGTTGTGGTACAAACGTTAGAGCATTTAACATAATTTTAACATTAAAATCCAAGCTAGACATTTCATCAAACACTTTGTGTGCAACAAATATGACTAAAACGCCAATTTTAACGTGCGATATCTCACTTTTGTTCAGTTATAATATTGTTGCATTATTGGTATTAAGGTTATTTTGAGCTGAATTTTTGGAATGTAATTTTAATTAAGTATAAATAAATGAAAAAAATAAGCACGATGGCATCAGAAAACTTGTGTCATGCTATTGCTAAGGAGGAGTTTTTTAGTCTACTGGACAAACCTGCGCTATAGGCAAATAATGTCGAGATGACATGACAGTGAGTGCGGTTCCGAACCGCACGGAACCGAACCGAACCGCGAAGAACCGAGAACCGAAAACGGATATACAGGAACCGAGAACCGGACCGAGTAGCATGTCTCGGTTCCGGTTCTGCTTTACTCGATTCGGTATTTCGTTCTTACCCATTAGAACCGATTTTACACACAAAGGTATAACTTTGTTACGATTATCTGAAAGAATCGAGAATGAGTTACTTGGACCATAATATCATACTGTTGTGCTGTAACAAGTACAAGAAAAAGCAAACACAAAAATTTTGACGTTCGATATTTTTGATTTGTGTATGATGTCGTACTTTAATTTCTTTAAATTGAGGAGTGTTTTTCATGACTATATTTTTACTCAAGTTTGATGTTTCAAAAACTCGAAAACCTTTCCAGTGCAAAAAAAAAAAAATCATCTTATCATTGCATAATTAATGTCCATTTTGATGCATAATGACAAAGTCACAGTACTTATTAGATGGTGTATGAGAATAGCTTGCATTATCATGTTTTCTAAAACAAGATGTTTAAATAGAAATATAAGTTCCTAGTACAAATGCATGCACATATGTATTGGGCGGTTCTTCGGTTCCGGAACCGATACCCGCGGTTCCAAACCGAACCGAACCGAGAACCGCAATTTTCAATAATGAGGAACTGAGAACCGAACCGCAATTTTAAAATTCGGTTCGGTTCCGGTTCGGTTCTCGGTTCCGGTCGGTTCTCGGTCCCTTTGCTCACCCCTACATGACACCATGCCATGGCACGACACTGTACCTGCGCCTCTTATGGAAAGGTTCCTCTAGTATTCACCTTACCCGGATAAAAGGTCCTATCCTAGCCTTCCTATAGGTTCACCAATTGAGCCGTAATAGGTTAAGGTAGGGGTGTTCATGGGTTGGGTAATATCCGAATAAACCGAATCGAACCGAAAATAACCGAACCGAACTCGTAACCGAACCGAATTTGCCAAAACCGAACCGAACCGAAATAAAAGTTCGGTTTTCGGTTCGTTATGGTTTTAGCAATCCAAACCGAATTTAAATAAATATATATATATTTTATATATTTATATAAAAAATATATTAAAACTCTTTTATATATATATATATATATATATATATATATATATATATATATATATATATATATATATATATATATATATATATATATATATATATATATATATATATATATAATATTTTTAAGCTTGAAAATTATTTTTTTTAGAAAAATATATATAAATAAATGAATAAATTATTAAATTTAGGTAATTCTGGTTATTCGGTTCGGTTTTCGGTTATTAGGGGTTCGGTTTTCGGTTCGGTTTAGTCAAATTTGAATTCGGTTCGGTTCGGTTCTCGGTTATACCCAGAAAAAAAAAATAATCGAACAAACTGAACCGAACAAACCGATAACCGAACCGATGAACACCCTTAGGTTAAGGTCTCCAAACGGATTTACCATTTAGGCTGAAATGGGCCAAAGTCTCCATACAATTTAACCTTATTAGGCTCAAAACATGACCATAAAGATAGCCCTAACAAAAAGCCCAAATTCCAAAAACGTGCCACTCACGTGACAAAAAAACACCTTTTCATCATCATAAGTGCAAATCCTTCCTGTTTTTCCTCACATAAAAAAAAAAAACACCCAAAAAAACACATACAAAAAAGAAAAAGAATGGATTCAGAACAAGAAGTAGACTTATTTGGTGAATTAGAATTATCAAATGAAAACAAACAAGAAGATGAATCATCACAATCATCATCATCATCTTCATCAGCAGTTGGATCATCTTCTTCATCATCTTCAGATGGATCATCTTCCAATCATACCAGTGGTGGAAATAGTGCTAATAGTGGTGGTGATGATGATGATGATGAAGTAAGGTCTAGTTATTACAATCAAGATGAAGAACAAGAACAACCTAATATACAGTCTACTGGTCTTTATGAGGATGATTATAATGTTGTTGAAGATGATAAGGATTTGTTTGGTTCTGATAATGAAGAGTATCTTGCTACACAAATTACTAGCCCTTTTCCTGTTCCTGGTATAATTTTTTTTATAAAAATTGTGTTTTTTTGGTTTGTGTAATTATTGGGATAAATTGCTAGCCCTTTTCCTGTTCTTGGTAATTTTTGCTTTAAGTTGGATTTTTATATGTTTTTTTGGTTAAAGATTGATTTTTTAGGGTTGAGATTATATTTGTTGAAAAGGGTTTTTTTTTTTGTGGCTATGTGGTGAAAAAGGTTCAAAGTTTTGATTTTGAAGGTAGCCCATTGGGTAAAAAAAGATTTATTTTTTATTTATTTATTTATTTTTTTAATAAAATATTTGATTTTGAAGATTGCCCAATTGGTTTTTGTGTAAACATTGTGATAAATTGCTAACCCTATTTTTGTTCATGGTAATATTAGTTACATTTGGGTTTTCTTATGTGGTTTGGTTGAAGTTTTGATTTTTACGCGTTAATGATGTATTTGATGAAAAGGGTTTTTTTTCTGGTATGATGGTTTAGTGATTTTGGAACTTGTAAATTGAAAAAGGTTAGATTTTGAAGGTTGCCCATTTGATTTTAGTGTAAATATTGTGATAAAACCGCTAGCTCTTTTTCTGTTCCTGGAAATTTTTTGCTTAACTTTGTGTTTTGGTTAAATTTTTTATTTTTGGAGTTTCATGCTGGTAATTGATGAAAATATTTTTGCTGATATGATGTTTTAGTGGTTCTATGCTGAAAGATTAGGTTTTGAGACATGTAAAGTGAAAAAGTTTTGATTTTTTAGGTTGCCCATTTGGTTTCATTGTTATTTTTTTGATATAGTTGATGTTGGGACTTGGGGTGAAGAGTTAGCATGGATATTAAGCAATCAAGAAAGAAGGGTTGAAAGAATTCTGTTTTGAAACATGTAAAGTGAAAAAGTTTTGGTTAGCATGAATCTTAAGCAACTAAAGTAAAAAACGATGCTTTTTTTTTTGCCAGTATTAGTATTTCAGGAAAAGGGTGTTTTTTAGTAATGATTAAGTGGTTCTATGATCAAAGATTAGGTTTTGGAAGATGTAAAGTGAAAAAGTTTTGATTATCAAGATTGCCCATCTGGTTTTATCGCATGTTTTGATGTTGCTGAGAGAATGAGTAAGCATAAATCTAAGCAATTGAAGAAAGAAAGAGGTTTTCTTGTTATTTGGATTGAATAGTTGTTACCATGCTGCTCTTTTTGTTAGTGACGAAATTGTATACAAAACATTATGCAAAAATCAGATAATCATAACATCTGAACTTACGTGCATAGAAGGGGTTGTTTCTCATATGCGGTTATACTTGTTGCATACTAAAAGGATTCGATTATGAAACACGAAAGTGGAAAAGTTCGAATATAAAGATCACCCATTTGGTTATCCTGTAAATCGTTTGATAAAATTGAAGCTATTAAAGAAAATAAGATTGATTTTTGATTATCTGATTTGAATTGATGCTGCCCTGTTATCAGTTTTTATGTATAAACGATGCATCTAATTTTATAGGATGTCATTTGCTCTATGCCACGAGCTTTTGTTTGTTTTTTTTTTTTTGCTTGTTTGGTTAGTTTTACACCTATGTACATGTAAAGATTTGATTTTGTAGCATTTAAAGTGGAAATAAATGAAGTATTTGAAACTAAAGTATGTGGGTTTAACTCTGTTTTTAGAAGGGGCTGTTTTACGTATGCCCTTTTCCTGGTCTTATCTCGAAAAGGAATGGGATTTCAAGATAACTTTCCAGTTTTGAAGATCACTAATATGGTCATACAGTGCATTTCATAGTTTTCGGATTTCTGTAAATTTTGTAGCATGTAAATATGAAATGGTACTCGGTGAGCTGTTTTTCCTATGTGGTTAAGTGGTTTTATAGAGGATTCCCATGTAAAGTAGAAATGTTAATGGGTTATTATCTTGAAGGTGACCCATTTGGCTTTAATGCAAGTCTTTGATATATAGATGTTTCTATTAATGATTTAGCTTGAATTTTAAGCAATAAAAGCGATATTCTTGTTAGTTGTTAATATTTGAATTGAATTGAATTGTTGTTACCATGGACTTCGCTTGTGTTATGACTTATATTAAATCTTCGTTTATCATTTAGTGATTTTCTATGCCTATACGGCTATACGCATATGTGTACACTTTCTTCCACTTCATTTTATTCTTTGTTTCTAAACCATTTTGATTTACAGTTTTGCCGCCCCAAGCCCCGCCACGTAATACTAACAACAACAACCACCGAGGCGGAGGAAATCAGGGGGGCCGTGGACGTTATAGCAGCAACCCAGGAGGAGCCGGGTTACTCCCTCGGCCCCCATTTCCACAGAGGCAGAATAATTATGGTTATGGGTCTAGGTATAATGCTCCTCGTAATGATGAACGTTTTGTTTCTGAACTTAAGTTTTCAAAGAGTGAAGAAACATTATCAAGGAAGGTCATATCGTTTCAAGAGGTAAAAGATATTTAAATGGCTTCTACTCTTTCTTCATACGGAGTTATATATAGACACAATAGTATTCACACGATTTTGCCAACAGTTATGAACGTGGGATGTTATTTATTACTCGATAAGATTGTAGAATTTAGTGCTTGGATTTGCTCTGCTGTTTAAAGTTGTACTTTGTATTAACTAGATAATAATATGTTTGAGTTAACGGCACTTATGATTGTTATAGAAAATAATTATATAAAATGACCTTGCTCTGAAAATGGTAGCCATATTGTTATATTGAGTTAAAAGGGGTACATGGGTCAATTTAATCTACCCTCAGTATTTGGTATGCAACTGATTGTCCAGAGCTGTTTATTTGACCCATAATGATTAGAATTAATCTAAGCAGAATCTGTTTATCCAGAACTAGAAAAATGATAAATGTGCCTTGAAGTCGCATTAATCAAATGATCACCTGTCATAAACCAGTCTACAATCTCAATTAGTCTCCAGAATTAATAGGACTTCTTTTCAGTTTGAATGATATTTTTTATTGTTTTTTATCTCTCACATTCGAATATTTCTCGGAATGTTTCATGTAGCCATCTGAACTTGGTTGCTATAGCCGTGTGGAAGGCGGGCAAGTATTCTTCGATGATAGTAGTTTGGTAAGCATTGTTTACATCTCATTATGCTTCATATCGTTATCATCTATTCAAGCACAAGCACTTAACAATATATTTTGCATTATCAGCGGCTGTTCAAACGACTTATTACAGAGGATATTGGCGCTGATTTGAACCAAGGTTTTGATACCTTCGTTGAGAAGAAAGGTACCCTCTCAATAAATAGATAAATAGCTACTTCTATTACACAAATGAATCTATCGTGCTTGGTTTATTTACCTTTTGTTCTTTTCCTTCCATTTGCACTAGATTTGGGCTCCCAAGGGTTTGGTGATCTTCTTGCTTGCATACGAAGCAATAATATTCCCTTGCAGAATATGCACTTTGTGGTGAGATTCCCTTTTTTTTTAATTACTACTAGTTTTTTATATCTGCTTTAAAGTATTATGTAGATAATAACTTTACTTGTCTCCTGTTGTCTTTACAGACTTACAGAAACAATCTTAATAAGGTATGTTCTTTTTCTTTCCATACATCTTTTTCGTTATTTGATTTTGACAGGTCTACGAAATGCTTGACCCTAATCTTGGTTAAATAATTTTTTTCTGTACAACTTTGATAATTATTACTACTCTTTTTGGCACATTCAGCTGTCAATCCATGTAGGTTTTACAATATCTAACATTTGCTATCTTTGTGTTTACTGGCAGATAATGGCCACTGCTTATCTGAGGAATGAGCCTTGGGAAATGGGTGTGCATAGAAGGAAAGGTGTTGTGTATCTTGATGTACATAAACTGCCCGAAAGGCCAAAAAGCGAGCGGGATCGTCGCATGTACTAACATAAAGAACTTTTTTTTTTTTTTTTTTTGGAGTTTCTGATTTTTATCAGCTATCTACATGGGCACTAATATGATATTGGTTTTAGGTGTTATTATGGGTATTGTTTTGAGACGCTTGCTACTGAAGATCCAAGAAGAGATGATGGAGAAGGAATACATCATGTTGATGCCAATGTCGAATATTGTGCTTTAATTAAAACTAAATTAGGTGCACATCGTATTTTAATGGGTGCTGAAATGGACTGCTGTGATTCCACCGATGATGGTAGAAGATTTTATGTGGAATTAAAAACAAGTCGTGAGGTTTGTCATCTTTCTTTTCATGACTTGCAAAAAATAAGTATACATTTTAAATACAAGGTGACAGAAATTTATACTCGTACAACAAGATCAAGCTGGCTACTATGGTTAATGTTAGTTATACAGATTTTTTGGGAAGGCTAAAGAACCCGTATCAATATTGTAGTTAAAGTTTATACTTTGACCTTGGAAGTTGAATATTTGAACAAATAGTATTTTCTCTTTTATTGTCGGTTGCAAGTTTGCTGACCTTTTATATTATATTAATTTGCAGTTGGATTACCACACCGAGGAAAGATTTGAGAGGGAAAAATTGCTCAAGTTCTGGGTATTATTCTCCTTCTAGCTCTACTACAGTATATATGTTTCACCGAAAATGTGACACGGAATCACGCAAAATGCAACTTCCCCTCCCCTCTGTGATTGTTATTCCTTGCTGTTATAGAAGTTTGCAGCTTTCACAATGTTTTGCAACACTTACGATTCTGCTTATTACATTGCAGATTCAGTCTTTTCTTGCTGGTGTCCCTTATATCGTCATTGGATATAGGTACATTCGTATGCAAAATTTGATTTCCTATCATGAAATAGCTGTACACTTGTAGGATGTAACAAACATATTGTTGATTATTGGTTTTTATATCCGGTATTGTCTTGTAGGGATGATGCTGGTCGGCTAGTTCGTACAGAGAGATTAAGAACCAAAGATATTACTCACAGGGTAAAAATGAAAAATTACTGGCAGGTAAGTGTTCATTGTCTTAAAACTACCCCCAAATAAACACACGCCCACAGACATCTGTGTGACATCATGTTTCCTGAGTTAAATATTTGATCAACAGGGAGGTGTTTGCTTAGCCTTCGCTGATGAGGTTCTATGTTGGCTTTATGGCACTGTCAAAGAGGGTAAGATTTCTTTGTTTCGTCATCTTTTTTTTCGTATTCACATGAAGGGTATTTAGTCATTTTGACCATTTGTTTGGCATTGCAGATGAAGACTATATATTGCAGTTCGCTGCACCTTTTACTCGTCTAGAGCTTCTACAGGCACAATCTTGCCCACAAGAAATAACTGATCATGTTCAACAACTATGATTGTGACAATCTTGCCCCTTTAGGAAGGTTTAGTCTTTTTCCATGGCCAAGTCTTGAGCAAGCTAGAACTAGTAATGCACGCGCTGCATGTTCTTATCGCATTGGATTTGACAACAAAGAAAGTTTTACCTAAACTAAGGTTTTTGTTGGAACCTTGTGCAACACTTTAGTTGTATATCTTTTGTGGGGGAAAACTAGATATCAAAGGATGCCCCAAAGCCGAAATGGCTCTTTTGAGTTCTGGGCGTATGGATTTTTAGCAGGATATATACATATAGTTCAATAGCTCATGGGAAATTTGAATATCTAATGTCATTTGGTGTACCTGTAACAGTCTAACTTTTGCTACTAGGGATTCTGCTAATATTCGAATTGCTTCCAAAGAATAATTAGCATTTGGTTTACATAGCCTTATGTTGATTTTAGTCCCTTTGTATCAGTCTCCGGAACTTTTTTTCCTAAAAATGTATTAATATCAAAAAGCCGATTGCCAAAAGTTAACTGTATAGCTTGAATGTCTTGGTGATTCCAGGCACAAGTGTAAATTGACTAGCAGTATCGGAAACCTTGTTGTTTTTTCATCCAAAGATGTTTTTCTTTTTCGCAATGTTTAATCGTGTTTTTTCAGCCAGGCAGATGGTTTATTTTCGCTGTCAAGATAACTAAGATGGTTAAAAAGGATTGTATCCGACTCTAGACATTGTGCGTCTTTGATACAATTAGCTGACTGAGCTCGAGATGCTATTGAAGGTTTTGCGTAAAACTTTGATTTGCATATTCTTCAATTGAGGATAGATGCTTGCATCAATAAATCTAAACATCATTTGAATGTCTAAACCAATCTATCTAATATAATAAACAAGAGTTTTGTACCACTCTTTTGAGCACAATTTGCAATTAATTGTGTGACGTGTAACCACTACTATTGGCTAAAAAAGTTGGAAA
Organism: Chrysanthemum lavandulifolium; assembly: GCA_022545495.1. Lineage (NCBI taxonomy): Eukaryota > Viridiplantae > Streptophyta > Magnoliopsida > Asterales > Asteraceae > Chrysanthemum > Chrysanthemum lavandulifolium. Next base: position 192,822,107 of record CM040240.1, read on the forward strand.
CTACAACACCTCTTCTTCAATCTTCAAGCACAGCTTCTGGCATACGCTTAAAACTTCTCTACGCTCCTTCAATCACTACAATTCAATTCTCTAATTAATGTCAAGATTCATCCATTAATGTCAGCCTATTTTTGTTAAGCATTAACACCACCTACAACCAATTGTGTTTCAAAATCAACATAAAATCAGTTTCTAAATCACTGATTCAAAAAACACAAAATTGATTCAACGAGTTTCAAAATCATCATGGATGATCTTGAATTCCACCCAATAATTTCGGTAAGTTTAAATTGTATTGAATCAATTTGGTTTATATTATTGCTTATTTTTTATGTTTTATGATGTAAAGGAATATCAGCTAAATCATTATTGTAACCAAACCCTAAAATAAAAGTTGGGGAAAACCTCTCATATGAATTGGGGGTAATCTATTTGTATGAACCGATATTCAAGAACAATGTGAGAAAATTATTTTATGACATTTTTCACTTCTTCTGTCTAAATTCTGTTTTTGCATTTGTACTAATTGGATTTTATTGGGGTTTAGTTTTGATTTCAGTTGATTGATTTGTGTAGATTTTCATGTTTCGATATGTGTTCAAGTTTCGAAGGCTCTCAAGTAGTCAGTGGTAAGTATTTTTTACGTTAACTGATTCATATACCAACCGCTAACTGAAATGGTGTAAAATGACATGGTGTGCTCCTCCTGAAAATATGCTTGATCACCACAGTAATACCAGCCCACAATCTACCGAGTCACGTGCGCTTATGAGATCGTTTGTCTAGCCATTTCCCAATTACTATGGTAAAGTTCCCAATTTCATTGCTGTGGTTGCTCTTATGTGTCGATTTCGGTACAAAGTCTTTGCCCAGGTTCTTATTAATAAGTCGGCTTATTTGATGGTTAAGACTTTTTGGATCATGCTTGAGGCTTCCATTGGTATTAATAACGAGGTACAAAAAACAAAATGATGGCTGCTTATTAACGAGGTCCAAAAAACTAAATGATGACTGCTTATTGACTTTCACATTGTGTGTCTCTATATTTGAAATGCCTATTTAAGAATACGATAATGATATAGGTTATGTTAATGAGGAGTGTAACGAGTCAAAACGGGTACTTATTGGGAGTCAAAATGAGTACTTTATGGGGGTGATTAACCAATGAAATGGATCGTATCTTGTATGTTTGACCTTAGGCATTATTGTGTTTAATTTGTTCTTAAGAATAATTTTTATAGGCACATATGATATTTTTACCCATAAGCATAGATGTGTAGTGGATCAACTGAAAGTTGATCATTGTGGACTTTAACTGATGATACACAAGACCGAGTTCACATCACGTTACATGATAGGTTGTTCTATGGCACTATATGCTTAATTTTTTATTGTGGAATGAGCTTCTGGTGGCAGACCGGAACAAATCCTACTTGCACCTATGCTTCTTTGTCCTTTTAGGCTAATAGTCATTGTATCTAAAGTTAGTGATAAGAGACGAATAATCGGGGGGATCTTGTGTGTTACTTTTGTTACCTGAAAGTGAGTATGAGCCTGCTACCTTTAGAATATTTGATTAGATTGGATCTTATATTTGCTCCATTTAGCATACTTTTGATTAATTTGTTTAGTTCATTTTTCATGTTTATTTTATAGCTTTTTATCTTGAGTAGAGTTGTTACTGAGTAATTGTTGTAGGGCAACCCATTGATGAGAACGAGATCCGAATTACTAACCAAGGGAGGAATCTTCAAATTACGGCTATTGAAACAGCTTTAGTGTAGGTATAAAGTCTTTCACTTATGTTTCATACATCAAAGAGCATACTATGGACATTTTTCGGCTATTTTATTTTCATTTAATCTTTTCATAATTTACTTAAGTGGCCCTAATAGAGATGAACACTTAATTGAAATTGACCCATTCACACGTTGTGGTGCTAAAAATGACATCACTTAATAAAATAGTATTCATTTGCAGCATGATGTTTTTATTATGTTCATATTACTTACTGAGGTAAAACATCAATTGTAGGTTAGCTTCAACATCACATTGTGCTTGCCAAATATTTGATCAGGAACATTTATTCATCATTATATCCTCCACATCAGGTTTCTCATGCCAGGTTCGAAAATCCCAACTTTTCATAGTTCATCTCTTAATATTATAGTGACTCTTTTTGTTTCAGTGGCTTATTTTAATTTCAGGTTCAAGGTTCAATTCCACTCTTGTGGGAGCAAATTGTTGATTTGAGCTATAAAGCCCGTCTTTCTATTATTGACCATGAAGATACGGTATGAATGTTGATCATGCAATGTTTTGTTGTTTAATTTGTAAATATCTCTATAATGAGAATATAATCGGGTTCCTCTGAATATAATTTCGATAAATGGCTGTAGCTCATGGCCGTGAAATGCAACTTTCGTGATCTTTTATAAAGATACGGCAATACAATTGTTGTTGACTTGACTGAAAGGTAAGAGTTTATCAAAGCATTATAACATGATTACATTGTATCGTATATAATGAGGGTCTTTTCCCCCTTTTTCATGAGTATATATAGTATTGAAAACCATTATTAGTTTATCACAAAAGCATTATTCCCTTCACTTACTTGCATATATCGTTTGTGTTTGCATGCCCTTTTCACCCTTTTTCATGTCTTTTCTCTAATTGCAAGTTGCCTGAGAAAACTATGAATATGTAACCATCGTTTGATATGGTTATCTATTTATACATTTTAAAGTAAGTTAGCTATATTTGTTATTATGATATGTTATAAGCTAAGTATTATAAAAGATTACAAAAATAATGACAATCAAGTTTTAAGTCAATATGTTTCTATTTTGATTTGCATACGCCGTGAACTAATTGATATACTCTTTGTTTAGCTAACTCGATAGCCTAATTACTTTGTTTAGGTAACTTAATGACAATTGGTGTTTCTTTTTGCCACTAAAATAGCAGCTTCAATTTTTATTAGACTGAACAAACCTCATGACAGTAGGTGTTTCCAGTTGCCAGATTAATCTCTTTGTTTTAGTGCGCATAGGAGTTTATAAGATGAGGCTTTGCTGCAAAATTACATATCTGGTTCTTTAATATGTGATGAATAACCACATTCCAAATATACATATGTGATTAATAACTACGTTCCAGATAAAACGTTAGTTGTTATGGAAGGTTCATGCCTCACATGGTTGCAAGTTTCAAAACATTCTTCACTTTGTGCATATTTTATGTGACTTTGTGGTAGAAGTAGGAAAACCGGTGGCTTAATTTATGGGGCAGGGTGATTTTGGTATGGTCGGGTCATGTTGACACCGGACATTTCTTTTAAACATTTTAAACTTTGTACAAATTTTTAGAGATAAACCATCTTCCAATTTGACCCATTTATAAGTAAGTGGGTCGAAATTACTATGTCTAAATTAGCACTTATAACTATAGCTCACATATTATTAAATAGTGTTGTACATGTAAGAACCATATGCATTACAAGTAAACTTTAAAATAAATATATTATATATGCATAAACTAAAGGTGGAAATTTCGGCTAATGAATTGATTTGGCTTTTAGGTGAAACTTGTCAAAATTAAAATTGGAGCGCGTCAAATGAGTGACAAGTTCCCAAAGTTTACTTTTGGTATGTACACTATTTATAATTTTACTAAAAACTAGCCCATGTAAGAAACGCATATTTTGACCCAAACAAGTTTGAGTATTTGACTACCTCTACTAGAAATTTAGAATATGCAACCTCATAATAACTTTTCATGTTCACTGCAGGTCTTGAAAACCATGGACGAGACAATTGTAATTGGTTTTTATTATGAAACGAATATTCTCAACAATGCTCAACCATTCCATGATAAAAAGAAGGCTAATCAGTTCAGGTGATCAAATACGCCTATTGTAATTTTAATATAGAAAGTAGTTTCCTTTAACACCCTAATTATTGATTGTTCCTTTGTATCCATGTATAATATCTTTAGAAAACATTTATTTGAAGTAAAACATGATGCTTCCTAAATGATTATGTAGGCAAACTAAAGCAACATAAAGATAATATTTTAACACTTTTAAGGTGCATTTACATGGCAAAGCTTTTGATACGTATTTTCGTTTCATAACGAATGTAAAATTTATAATACCATTTTTTCTTTTACTTATTTGCAGGTTCCATTCTCCATGGTTAGAGTTTTCATTTTGGATACATGTAACTTTTGCTTAGGTTAATTTATTTCCAATCATTTTATGTAAGTGCAAGTAACTTTTTATGTTTCACTTCGAACCCAAGGTGAAAGGATTAATCAATATATTTTCAGTCCTATTGTTGTACTAAGACCATATTTGAGTCTATCGTTAATGAGGTTCCGTTGCAGAACCGTTGCAAATTAAATGCATTTAGTAGAAGTTTTTGTTTAGCTGGGAGCTTTGTTTTTATTGTTTTATGATTCTTCATTATTTTTTATCTTCTTACTTGATACACAAGTAGAATTCCACACATGGTCGGACATATGCAAGATTTAGACTCGGGCAATGTGAATTTGACTAAAAGAAAATCATTGCCTCATTGCCTTCTTATCATAGGTATGCAATCTTTTATAAAAAGCTTGGTTTCATTGAATTAAAGAAATTGTGAAGATTTAAAAAAAATGTTTATTAACGAGTTATGTGTGTGAATAAAGTAACAAACAACAACGAATAAAAACAGGTTCCAATATTTTTTGAAGGGGATACTAAATAAGTCAATAATACCATAAAGAATTCGGTTTATAACTATTAAAATAATATACGTGCATGTATCGTCTTCTCAAACTGGTAGTTAGTCTTGAAGAGCAAATGTATGCAATCAACGTAAAACACTTGAGTAGTCCATGTTCATTCCGTAAATGCCTAAATATAAAAAATAAAAACAAAAGTCAAAATAAAAGGAAGTTGTTCATAAGAGTATAAATTTCCATATATGGTATTGCATCTTTATTGATGTCGCGGCCGACCTGAAATAAGGTTATTATACCAAGATTGAGAATTACTCCGTCTGTAAACATTTACTGTTAAAGATCGTGAGGAAACACCCGTGTCATTATCATTTTTCTGTGACAATAAATAAGAGCCAAGAGTAATCACTTTCAAAAGTTGGGTTGTACCTGTCACATTCTATTTTGACACATTGACAACTATGCGTGGTTGTTTCACGCGTCAAAAGGAAAAAAATGATTGAAGGTTGTCGTTTGTGATGCAGATGGTAATTTATCAAAAACTACTACAAATTTTGTCTACACATAAATACTTCAAGGTCTATGATCAAGGATCAAAAGGTATGTACAATATTGATATGACATGTTTATGCTATTTTTTAGATTTACATATATTATCGATCGCAAAATTCTTTTACTTCAATTTTTTATAAATTTTTTAGGTGCTCACGAAATGGACATTGGCTTATCACTTAATTAACGCTCACTACATACATTTGCTTTTCAAAACCGTCACAATTGAAGGACACAATGCATGGACATTTATTACCTTAATAGTTTATAGTATGATTGACTTATTACTTATTATCCTTTTTAAAAATAATTCAACCTGTTTACGTTTGTTGTTCTTTGCTCTTAAAGACTATCGAAGTTGACTGCATATCTTTGCTCTTCAAGACTATCGAAGTTGGAGAAGACGATACATGCACGTTTATTATTTTAATAGTTACATACCAAATTGTTTATCGTATCATTGACTTATTACTTATTATTCCTTTCTAAAAATAGTAAAGCATGTTTACTTTCATTGTTATTTATTCCTTTATTCACACACTTAATTTCTTAATGAATCATTTCTTTAAAAACCCGTAAATTTCACGGGTCTATAAGCTAGTTTAGATATAAAATGCATAGAAATTATGATTAAGTTGCCCAAAGCATTGAATGAAACATCAAAAATTGAATTATTGCTAAAATTGCTCATGCCTTCTCTTTCCATTACCAAGTTAGATTGCATCACATTTTCAAAACCCAAAGATAAACTTTTAACAACAGGTTGCTACTTGCACTATTTAGACGAGTCCAGCTGAAGCTACTTATACTCAACCGGCGCATCTCTAACATTGATATAACATGCCTTGATGATGCTTTCAACCTCGCGTAAAGCCAATTCTAAACCTCCCCTACCCACACCATCTTTTGGCTCTTTTGGGGGATATAGAAACAAGTTCCCATCTGCTGCTATAAGACCAACAAGGCAACAACCGAGCTACTTTTCGACAATGTTAAGGTTGTTGTTGTTGTTTTTATTTTATTTATTATTATTATTTTTTTAATCAGCAATAGGCATGAGAATTTCCTCTTCACTTTGATAGAGTGGTTTCATAATTCTTCGCTAATATAAAAAGTCGGGTATTCCGCTCGTGGCGACGACGCGTACCTTGCAATTTAATTTATCTACGATTAAATGTTATCTGAAAAATAGTTACGACATCAAAATAAAACAAGAAAAATAAGTATCATCTTGTAAACATATATATTAGAATAAAACTATTATTGTGAAATGTGATATATTTCATCCATCCTAAGCTTATTGTCCTCAGACATAATGCAGTTTAAAAAAATTGCGACTACTACACCTTTCAATTGATTAAATATCATTCTCATTCACTAAACTCTTTTAATCGGTTGACTGAAGAAAGAGATTGTTATTTTGGGACATCCCAAAATGAAAATAGAGACTATAATTTTAAGGGGCAATTTCATATTTCCCACAATTTAGTTGAAATTTATATACCCAAACACGCATTAAAAACATTAGACATTATCGATTCAATACTGTGACTTTGGGATATATGAAATTAATCATCAACCAGGGTGATATATGAAATTAATCCAATTTTAAGACAGAAGAAGTAATACAGTAAACACACAAATTTACCCAAAATGAATGTGTTAATTAGTTTACTGAATAAAATATGGTTTCAAATTATGTCCGGGTTGGTAGGTTCAAAAATCTCAACCAAAACCTGACTTGTTTAGTTAATCGTGTCGAGAAGCTCAACCCTAACCTTAACACGTTTATTAAACAAGTTAGTCATGTCAACCTATTTTCAATCCGAACTTATTTAGCCTCAAATCTTACCCGTTTATTTTTGTTTGGGTCTCGGGCCGTGTTTGTGGTGTCATATTTGAATAGGCGGCCCGAACCGACAAAAACGACCCGACTTGAAAACCGAAAAAAGAAAAAGCTTAAACCAAGAACCGAACCGAGAAATAGATACAAAACCAAAACCAAAACCAAACTGAATAACTCAGTTCGGTCGGTTTTCAGGTTTTGAACCATAAAAACCGAATCGAACCGAACTAAAAATGACAAAAACCAAAATAAATATACAAAACCGAAACCGAACTGAAAAAGTTCGATTTTTGATTCGGTTTGGTACGGTCCGGTTTTGATCGATTTGTCAGTTTGGTTTTCGGGTTGATTTGCTCGGCCCTAATTTGAGGTGTAAAAACTAGAATTTATTTATTTATATTTTTTGGTCAAGAATAATAGGAGGAATTGAAAAACTAATTAAAGTTTGACAAAACCAAACCGACTTGAGGAAGGCGTTTTATACTTGTCCGATAATCCGGTGTCCACCACCATGGATAGCACAACCTCGGTCGATAATAATCCGAGTAGTTCAATGGAGTCAATAATGGAAAGATTATCAAACATACAAGACCTTTATTTTCCAAGGGCCCAACAATCTAATGATCCTTCACTTCGCAAATCCATCCTTCAAGATTTATACTCCCGCAATACCCCCGTCTTCTTAGGTAATCTTTATTCTTAAATTTATACTTTTCATGGTTTTTCCATTTTATTTATATTTTAGTTATAAGATTATAGAGGGTGTTTGGGATTCTTTACTTTTCATGTTATTAGTACTTCTTTTAAGAGTATAACCAGTTTAGGGGGTGTTTGTTTAAGCTTGTATGATGGGCTTATTCAAAATTTGATAAGCTTATAATAAGCTCATTTTTTTTGGGTTTATGAGCTTATTTATTTGAGCTTATAAACTTTATAAGGTCAAGACTTTAAGTGGATAAGCTCATAAGCCCAAAGAAATGAGCTTATTATAAGCTTATCAAATTTTCAATAAGCCCATCATATAAGCTTAAACAAACACCCCCTTAGAGTGTTTGTGCCCGGCCATATCGTAACGGGTTATTAGCTTATTTGATTTTGGCTTATATTTGATAAGCTCATTTTTTCCTGCATATTTTGAGACTTATTGGCTTATATGATCTTGTTATATTATAAGGAACTTATATAAGCCCATAAGTCAAAAAAAAAAAAAAAAGCTTAAACAAACACCCTTCTAAAAAGTGCTTATTTAAGATGAAACTAAAGTTGTTTTTCTTACTGTCATCTAACCTAGAATAAGATGGATTCTAATGAACTTTTAACAAAATACTATTATTTCGGGTATTATTGCATTTTTTTACGCCACAAGCAAATCCAAACAGTATTTCATGAATTGCTTATTCTTTGGCTGTAAGTAAAGCATAAGCAGATAATAATAAGTAATCCTAATTTTCAAATACCGCGGAGTTAGATTTAGTATGCCTAAGCTATTGACTGTTTGAAACTGATTATATGCGTGATAATACATTAGTTTTCACAACACGATGCTAAGCACTTTTTAGTTTTTTCGTTGTTTGATGTGGCGTTAGAATTAAGGTTTAAGCTTTCAGTCCTCTTCTACGTTTAAACTTAAGTTTAGGTTATAAAATGGATAAAGGTTGAACTTTGAAGTTTGAACCTGATACTTATAGGTTTAAAGCTAATTTTCAATATCTGCAATGGTTTTTAAAAGAAATGTTGTATTATTAGTGATTCGGAATCCATTATCTCATGAATGACGGGATTGAAAATGAAGCGAATGATGCCCTTGCACTAGAAATGTTGTTTTATTTCTTTGAAAATAAAGTAGGCCCTCTGGTTTTGTATCTAATCAGTATATTTAGTTTGGCTATGTATTGTTCGAAGAGTATTAGTTTTGAACTAAACTTTGTCATATGTACGTAAGTTAGTGTCTTACTACAGTACCTCTTATAAATCACCCTTGCCATTTGATTCATTTATATAGAACATCTACACCATGATAATACCCCCTTCAAGTTATCTTTTAAGAATTATGTAATTAGAGGCTTAAGGAGAGTAAGAAACATTATCATATCATTATTAATTCGCTTATTAAGGATATGGTGATGCCTGAGGAGCTGTGTTTAAAAAAGCGCGCCTTTTTGCGCCTGAGGCGTGAGGCGAGCCGAGGCAGTGAGGTCATCGCATCAAGACCCTTGATGCGATGCGATTACAAAAGGCGATCTGAGGCGTGCTTTTCGGCGCCTTTGAGGAGCGCTTTTTAACACTTCATGTGTTTATGGGTCTAAAAAGGGCATTCAACAGTGCCACAGTAACTACTGTAGCATCTACAGTGCTTTCGCCTCATCTCCCAGCACTTCGGTTTTTTGACCCTTAGTGCAACGGAGCGCTTCGCGCTTTTTAAAACCCAGCTGAGGAGTTATCAACCAATCTATTCACAGTACTGAGTCATATAGAATAAAATTAGAAAGGAAAGAGGTATTTGGCATTAACATGTGCTCAAAAAGGATTGTTGGTTTGAAGCCAAACATGACAAATGCGTGATCCTTATAATGATGACCATAGTAGAAATACAAAATGTTTTAGGAGGGAGATTCTTATAAGAGCACTCCCATCCATAACACCATAACACCAATAACACCGTCCGTCCGCCACATCGCCTTTAACATTTAACATTAACATCCCCAAAAACACTCCCATCCATAACATCCCAATAACACCATAACACCACTAATATTTTATATTTTCAATTTCAACCCCTAAACTAAAACAAACATTTCATTTATTAAACTAAAACAAACATTTCATTAAAACTTAAACCATATTACAATACGAGATAATAATAAAAAAAAAATACAACGAAATGAAAAAAAAAACACACTGCAATTAAAACGTTACAACAAATTAAAGGAAATACGATCTACTGACGAGGTTTCAAGTTATATTTTGCGATGATTCGATCTTTTTCGTCATTGATCCACTGCACGACCATTGGATCTTGCCCGTCAGTAGTCGTCATCAAAAACTTGATCTCTTCCAACCGGGTTATTGTGAGCTCTTTTTCTGCGCGTGGTCCGATCTGCGCGCTGAGACTTCTCGTTTCAAACGAAACTCATTTGTCATAGTTTCGGTGAAATAAGTCGACGAGCTCGTTCCTCCGGTGCTTGTTCCCCAATTACTTGTTGTAGTCTCGGATCGTGCTTTCTTGGTAGCACGTTTCTTTCCCATGGGCCGTGGTGGTTCATCATTACCAAACAAAGCCTCGTTTGTTTGGCTTGGGACTTCGCGGTTAAATCAACCGGTTCCGGCGTCTCCCATTTCTTATAATGACGCAAAACATCCCAAGCGTCATCCGCACCAAACAGTGCTCCTGCTTTCCTCACGATACCATTGCTTTGCCCGTTTCATCACATCCACCTCACTTTCACCGCTTGCTCTCGTTGCGACGTGCGTAACAAGAGTTGAACTTTGTGCATATCCTGCTCAACGATGTCCATTTGCTTGACATCATGTCCTTGGTGCGCCGTTGAAAGTTGAGTCTATTGAACTCATTTCAACCCGATACCAAAGCGTATCTCTAGGTTGGCACTTTCCAACTTTTGGATCCTCCAAACGACTATGTAACACCTTGCAAGTAATGCTTCTCTCAATGAATTCCAACGATTAGTAACGACAACCTCCTCATCGAATCAATTGGTCTGGCTCGGGGTCTTTGGATTTTTGGATTTTCGCCATACGACCTTTTCCTTTTTGGTGGAGATGTGGGTGTCTCAAAGAACATCTTGTGTTTCGATTTGTGATTGTTGCGATTGTTGTGTGAATTGAAGGTTTTGAAAGTTGGAGTTTAAGGTGTTTTGTTGGTTTTGTTGTTGCCAAACAAGAATGTTTGTTGTTGTTTCACATTTCTTGGCTTGATAAGCCTAGTGGGTTGGGGTTTGAAGATGAACCAACGTTCGGGTTAGATGAACCGCCGTTCGATTCCACCGTCATTGAGAAGATTGAAGAAAGTATCGTCGCTGCCTCCGACATTGTTTTTTTTTTTGATTAATTGAAGTTGATAGATTGAGAGTATTGAGAGGATTTAGAAGTGGAAGTGTGAATAAAAATGGTGTTTTGATTGTGTATTTATAGTGGTAAAAAAAGGTTTTTGAATTTTTTTTTTTTTTTTTTATCAATTCTAGCCGTTAGGGACTAAAAATGAATTTTTTTAAAGTTAACGGCTAGTAGCCGTTAGAGGGACTAGTTTTGAAAATTTTTGAATTTTTTTTTTTTTTTTCTGCCCCTTAACGCGCGTTAAGGGGATAACGCTGGGGGAGTAACGCCGTGACGCAAACACACTTCCAAGGGTATTAACGGGCTAACGCCGTTATTTTGGGCTATAACGCCGTTTCGGCGTTAACGATGGGAGTGCTCTAAGCATGAAGAGTCGTGACAAGTTAAGATAAATTTTTGGTTGCAAAAGTCGCAACACATCATTATTTGCTACATAGGTGATACTACACCAATGTCAAGAATTGACTGCCGACCCTCATTCTCATAGTCTTGTCAATGTTCATTCCTGGTCGGAATGAGCTAATGGTAGATAGTAACCAAACTCAGCTTGGGAGGATTGACACTGATAGCGTATCTTGTTTTATCAAACAGTGTATCCTTTCCATGAAAACCATTTAGTTGATGAATAGGATCACTAGAGATGTTGACCTTGATATGCTTTTAAGATATACATCTCTGTGACTCTGTACCACGATTACCATAGTCCATACACATACCTAATCTTTAATGAGGCAACTATATTGTAACTTTAACCAAACAGCCACACACTCGATGATTCTCTTGTCAAGATTAGAAAACATTTTGTGTGGTATACTACCTTTACGAGCCATTCCTACATCTTCTCATCTCTGAGTCCTCATCCGTTCTTTCTTAACTAAAAAAATATCGAATCTGACTCATAGACATGAAAATGTGTAAATGGTCGCAGGAGAATGCTATCTTTTTGTGACAATGAAATGGGACATGTTGAATTTGACATTGTGGTAGGTATGTCTTTTGTATTTGTATTACACAGATGGACACCTATCAGAAGTATATCTATCAAGGTTACCGCCTCTTCTGTCTTTTTTCTCATGACGCGAGTCATAGAATAAATGCCTTATATAGAGGTTATGCTAATGGAGAAAGTAAGGTACACTATCCGACCTGATATAGGAATATCTTAGTAACGAGTTAGGTAGTTGCCATCCTACATTTAGCTAAGACTAATTATGAGAATCATGGTTTTGCTAAATATAAACTGTGAATTTGTGATGTTGATCATGAAGTCATACTGCCACATACGCGGGGAAAAAAAGCTTACATGCTACTATGCTAGTGAAGAGAACTTGACTTTAGTTGGTGACATCTTATGCTTCTGACCATCATTAGTCAGTCTTTTAGAACATTAATATGTAGTATGATACAATTGTATGAAAGATTATATATATTTTTATTGTTGTATTGGTTTCATAACGGCAAACATTTATGGAGGAATGTTAAAGTGAAACATGTGTATATGGCTTGTGGAGTGATGAATATTATGACTTGAGTGGCTTAAGATCTCAACCCCGCTTTTTATAAGCATGATATGTTGATATCTCCTATTTCTTTTTCAGTCTTTGCGATAGGTTCCGTAGGTCTCTTTTTGATCATGTAGATTATACTCTTAGGACAATATAATCTTTGAATAGTTTGATTCGCTTGGCTTGGTCTTGTTCTTGTTCTGTGCTTGAAAGTTTGTTATTTTCTATTAATCTACCTATGCACAAACTGTTATAATCTTGTATTAACGTATCTTAATTATCCATTCCAGAGCGCTATGGGTCACTACTAACACTGGACGAGCTTAAAGAATTTGATATGCTAAGTGACGATTATGAAATCAATTGGCATCTAAATCATCTACGGAGTGTGATTAATCCAACATCCGAGGATCTGAAGTCGAGATCTGCAAAATTAAGAATCGTAGACGTGCATTCATGGATAAGTTGATGGATGATGGAAAATTCTTTTCTGAGGATTCAATGAGGGATCGAGAACCTTATTTGCACCACGAGTTTGTTGGGAAATTTCAAGACCAAAGTGGAAGGCGAATGTCTAGGCCTGGGGAGAAGTGGTCTGAGACGTTGTTGAGAAGGGCTGAGGAAGCACTTTTAATGGAGAAGATTAGGATGGAGCAGCAAAGATTAGGTGTTGATGAAAGGGAATGGGTGGGTAACGAGAGACAAGAAGAAGAACAAGAAGAGGAAGAAGAAGAGGAGGAGGAAGAGGAAGTGGAAGAAGGGAAGCATGGTGATGCCAATGTGCGTGAGGTAATTCATTGTTCTTTTTCTTTCTTTTTGTTTAGATACTAGCGTTTAATATGTTCTTCCTGATGGGTCCGTTAAAAATTATGATAATTGTGAAAAGTTATCAAACTAGTACACCAATGACCAATCACTTTCCAATGGCAAAATCAGTTTATTGACCTGCTGTAGATAAAGGATTGCATATCGAGAGGATAATGCCATATGCTAAAATTTGTGACATACATGTCTCTAATAACTTTGGGGAACTAATTAAGACTGGTTGAACTGTTAAAGTTGGTTAGTTGATACAAGTTGAACTCATTACGACTGGGGTGGGTAACAAGCCAAGGGATAGGGTTGATACACCATGAATATTAGTTGGGCTGGGTTGGCCTAATCACCTTTTGTCCCCTTTTTCCACTTTTTATAAGTTTAGATGAACAATCAGTGCTTTAGTTATGATGTTGATTCCTGAATGGTTTATTTATCTTTTCAGGTTGTCCCAGATGACAAGGGTAATTTAGGCAACAAACGGTCCACAGAAGCTACTAGTTTATCAGCCGAAGAGATGCAAGACCGAATGGACCAATTTACAACCGTGATGCAACAGAAGTTTCTAGCAGGTGAAGATCATGAACATTTTGATTACTCGAGTATAGACGAAGATGTGACATTGGATGATCACTGGATGAGAGAAGCTAATGATGATGCCGAAGAGAAGTATTTTGCTGATGTTTGAAAAACAAGGTCTTTAACTGCGTTTTTGCCATTGCGCTGCTAGTGTAATTAGTTTCATCTTAGTCAAACGTCTATCAAACTGTTTTTCGTGTGTCAGAAAATTAAATTATGTTGATCTTTCACCTGTAGTAACCTTGTAATAAATGGTGTTTTTGTGCCATTTACCAGGTGCAGATTGTGTGCTGTCTTCTTTTAGCAACAATTTTGGGTGATTTTTTATTCTGTTTTGTCATTTTTTGACCCATCAATGTACATTCTCCTCGCAATTTCTGACCAAACTATGGCAATGCAAAGGAAGTGATCACCAAACTTCTATGGACAGTAATTTGAAATCTGAGTCATTGCAAACTTTTAATTGGATAGTCACATATCTTGTGTAGAAAACCAACAAACCTTAAAAGCTAGCACGGAATCTTGACTTAAAGTAAACAAACAAGTGACCTTAAACGTTATCTTTATTAACAAACGGATGAGCAAGGAGACTGTATTAACTAGCATCCCCACACCCCTTTCTATAGAGATGAGGGAGTAGAGTCCTACAGAATCCGAATTTCATAGTAGTATGATTGCATGCTTGGCTTGCACTGTTTTGTGATCTAAATATGACTCTAAACTCTTTAAACTAATATACCTAGCCAACATGGCCCGTGCAATGCACGGGTCTATATTTCAAATACATATTAGTCTCATTAATCATATATATTCGATCTATATGTTTGTCTCATAGCACTATAAATCAATAAAATGTGTGCGATGCACTGTCTTGTTATTTCTAACTACAATTTAAGTTTAAACGGATATCTATATTATTATTTCAAGTATGAATTAAACAAACTATCATCTTGATTGAATGGTTGTAGTAAAAGGTCAAAACAGGTTCAATAGGGTTTTGGTTTACGGGTAAAAGAGTTTATTTTATTAATCATGTCAACAGGTTTTTCTCGAGTCGCTTACTTTGTTACTATCGAGTCAAAATCATTAAGCCAGAATTGGGCCAGGGTAGTACCAATGATTAATCTACAGGATTAATCGAATTGGATTTTTATATATAAAATTATAAAATTTTGAAACTATATGTCCGATTGGCCGATCTAGCCGATTGTTTTTCGATTTGGCGATTTTTCCGATTTTGCCGATTTTTCCCGATTTTACCGTGAATCGATTTATCCGATTTTTCTCGATTTGGCCGATTAATCGGCCGCCTAGGCCGATTAATCCGATTTTATCCGATTTTTGTCAGTAACCGATCAATAAGGCCGATTAATGAAAATCGGAACGGCTAATCACCGCCTAGCGATTAATCGGCCGCCTAGACCGATTTTTAAAACAGAGGTTACTATTGTCTATTTTCGTTGCGTATATTATTAACAGTGTTGCAAAAATTAGTCAAGTCGGCCGATTAATTGGCGATTATCAGGTAATCGGCTCTCTACCTCGTTGATTTTTGAAAATCGGGGGAAAATCAGTCTAGTAAAAAAATGGGTAAAAAATCGGCCTAATCGGTAAAAAAATAGAACTAATCAGTCAAAAATCGGACTAATCGGCCAAATAGTCTTAATCGGTCAACTTTTAAAAAAATATTAATTTAGGCATTCTACTTAATTTAGGGATCATTTATTTCACTTATAACGCACAATGGACCTTATAATTAGAATTAGAGCCTTTTATTGAGGTTTGGGAACATAGTAGGCTTGGAATCAGTTAAGATTTTTAGTTTAGTCTTCAGAAATAGCCAAAACTTGCATGAAATGTCAATCCGATTAATCATCGATTAATCCCGCCTAGACCGATTAATCCCTACAAGGTGGTTGACCGCCCGACTATCGATTCACGATTTTTGCAACCTTATATATTAATCATGCCAAATAATTCATACTCACAATGTAACTGCAATATACTATGGTTCATCTACTACTACCTCCGCCCCAAATTATAAGTCCAGTTTGACTTTCTAAGTTGTTTTGACCTTAAATAATTTTATTTGTATTACATAATATTTGCTACAAAATATATAAATAGATTGTGGTTTAAATGAATTTTCATTTGGTATATTTTTCATCGTTGTTTTATAATACAAACAAAAATATTTAAGGTCAAAGTTCAATCAAAAGTCAAACCTGAACTTAAAATTTGAGATGGATGAATCTTATATTTAGGGGTGCTTATTTTTCCATATAAAGTTTATAAACTACTTAACGAAGTACCAACCCTTATTCCCTCTTAATGAAGGAGTTACAAAAAATAATCTCTCAATAATAAGTAGCTCATATGAAAATATCTCACACCACTTATTTTAGTAAACAAGGCCTTAGCTATAGATCACAAATAATAAGCGTCTTCATAACCTTTTGTTATTCACTTTGTTGGGAGGATCTACAACACATGTTTGAAGCACAAATAACTCTTGTTCACATTCAAAAATTGTGGAATGAGAATGGGTAGGTTTTTAAATATATTAAAGATAATTAATATTTTTGGAGAGTAAAAATTATTTGAGATATATTGTTGGTGAGATAATGAAAATGACCATTTATAGTTTACAAGTCTTTGATTATTTGCTTAGAATTATAATTATAAATAGATTATTAATCCTTAAATAATGTCTAATGTTATTGGTTGGTCAACTTTTGTATAAGTAATGAATTATATTTACTTTATTATAACTAAAGAAATGAAATGGTGATCTATTGAAAGTACGTCATTACTTGAAGACCTTTTTAAGAAGAAACGTAAATAAAATATCATAAATATAGTAGATCTTTGGTTATGAACATTACTTACAATACTCACGTCACATTTAAATGATGGAAAATATTATAACATAAATTTAAATTTCATTAGTTACTTAGTCTTGTAAAGAAAAATATGAAAAGACTTATAACATAGATTAAGACCTTATTTAACTGTAATACAATCATCAACATAATAACACGGTAAACCTACTGTTCATTACAAATTTACAACTTATACTTTTTTTACACTATTTAACTTCCTCATGTTCCGGAAGTCACCACATCAACCACTAACACAAAACCCTAAACAAAAATTTAATTAGGGTTCTGAGATAGAAGTTCTTCAATTTTAATAATGCATTAGAATGATTTCAAGACATAGAAGAAAGAAGGGTTTTTAACATGTATGCGAGCGCGTATTACAATATGGCAGCAGTGACTACATGAAAAAAGACGTGGGACCCATAAAAATACACTTTTCAATAAAATATGTGAGTCCGGACGTCTTTTCGTGGGTGGGTCGTCATTCTTTGGTGTCTAATACTTGCCTGCAAGACACGTTATAAAAACCCAAAAAAGAAATTTAGATACACAAACTTGGAATTGTAAGTTTGTTGAATTTTATTAACTTTTTCATCTTTTGAAGATTTATTGTTATACAATTCATTTTTTATTCTTTTAATATAGGGGAAAAAATTATTTTTGGTTATGGGTTCAAATTTTTTTGATTTTGTTTATGTCTAGAATTCAATGTTTTTAAAAAGAAGGGTTATTAATTCTGGGAACCAAATTTGCATGTCTAATTTATCCTGTTAAGAATTAATGATTGTCTTATATTTTCAGGTTGGCAGCTTTTTACAAGAAGTTGGTACGGAAGTTTTTGTTTTCTAGGTTTGTGTTTATTTTTGTACTTTACTGGTATGTTTAAAAAGCAATTGTAAATTGCGTCAGAAATGTTAATCAGAATTTAGAAAGCTATGTCATAATATATATTACATGTCGTATCTTTTTCAATAAAAATGTTTGGTAAATTAGTTGTTAGCAGTAATTATAAGTCATTATGATAATTTTATGTTTTAACACTACGAAATATTTTAAAAGCTTCGAGAATCACTTTTCATTTGGAGCTCTTGTTTAAAATAAAACTTGAAGTTGATGATCCAAAGCAGCCTACTTGTTTTGAAAGAGATTATTTTTGTAACAAAACTTTATACCAAAAAGCTCCAAATATTAGCCTCACCAAAACAGCCCCTACATCTTCCAAATGTTTTCCCAATTTCATAAAAAGATAATGAGCGAGGATCGAATGAAATAAAGTTGAAATGAAAGAATGAGAAGAAACCACAACCAAGACATTTTAGATGCATTCTCAAAGTAGATCGATCTCCCTTAAATTCTTTTTTCATTTGAAATGCGCTACCGAATATTTCTCACCGTTTCATTATATTTTCTCTTCTCACTGATCTCTTCCTTATATGATATAGTAGATTTTGTTGATATGAGTTCTTTGATGATGAGTTGAAGATGCCTAACAATGTGTTTGTTGAAATGTGGATGACTTGATAAATTTGAAAATGGATCTTAAACAATCACTAGATTATTCATAATACTTGCACCAAAACTCAATGGCAAAATATAAACCATGGCATTAAGAAAAAATTCATCTTATTAATCACATTAAAATTAAGCCATTAATTACCCTCAAAACAAAACTCAAACTTTTATATAAAGATATTTAAATGTATCGAAATGGATATCACACGTTAATATCTGTTGAAAACTTATAAATAAATTATTTATTTATGTAACTAAAAGAGACATTAGTTTTTACCATCTCAGTAGAAAGAATAAAAAACGTGCTTACATATCTTCCATCAATACATGTCGACACTTGCATCACATCATCACATAATCGAATCATTGATGTGTTCCTTTTGGTGAAGAAACAAATAGTACATGCTTTGATGCACTTGACCATATCTCATAATTTAGGATTCAACATTCTTTGCAATTCATGAGTTGTAGAAAAAATAATGTATGCTATTTATAGATTCTAGTTTGTATATGCGCAACTCTCCAAGATAAGTGAATAGACTTATTTACGTAGTTACTTTAATTATAATGAATTAAACTGATTGCAACGACAATTAATTAATATAACTGTAACTCGCTAAAATAAATAAAAAGAACATATCTTAATCTATGCCATAAATCCAAAAACTCCTTATTATTTATGTTTCTTTTATTATTGCATGACTTTATAAATTCTTTAAAGAGTAAACTCCAAAATACATCCTCATGGTTATTCTGCTTCGCATCATCATCCCTCTCGCAAAGTTTAACAGATACATCATCACGTTAGTAAAGTTAACCTATATACATCCCTCGATTAAAATAAGGACTAACGGTGCAAATTATTTCTCCGTTATCTCCTAACGAGATATACAATATTTACACCGTTAGTCATTTTTATGTTTCGTCCGTTTTTCTGTTTTTATGTTTTCTTCCATTTTACGTTTTCTGTCTTTTCCTTTTACGTTTCGTTCGTTTTTACTTTCGCTTTTTTACTTTTTCGTCCGTTTTTACTTCGTCTCTTTTACGTTTCGTTTTTATTACGTTTTAGTCCGTTTATTTACATTTTGCCTTTTTACGTTTTCTTGTTTTTACATTTTAAATACATTTTCACGTTTTTCGCATGTTTTTTTTTTTTTTTACTTTTCGTCCATTTTTTACATTTTAGTCTCTTTTTACGTTTCGTCTCTTTTTATGTTTCATCGTTTTATCCATTTTCATACTTTTTTTATCCGTTTTCATACATATTATATGTATGAAAAGCATTTAATGTAAAAACATACGAAACGTAAAAAAAAAATGCGAAACGTAAAACGGACGAAATGTTAAAAACCGATTTAAAACGATAAAAAGGGCAAAGACGTAAATAAGCGGACAAAACGTAAAATGGACGAATACGTAAAAAACGAGAAAACGTAAAAAGGACGAAAACGTAAAAAGGGACAAAAGGTAAAAATCTTGCAAAACGTAAAAAGTCGCTGAAACGTAAAATGTAAGAAAACGTAAAAAGGGTAAAACATAAATAAACGGACGAAACGTAAAAAATAGACGAAAACTTAAAAAAGCAAGAAAACGTAAAAGGCGACAAAACGTAAAAATGGCAAAACGTAAAAACATACGAAAACATAAAAATGATTAACGATTGCAAATACCGTTAACCAAGAGGACCAACGGTGTAAATATTTTATATCTCGTTAGGAGATAACGGAGAATAATTTTCACCGTTAGTCCTTATTTTAACCGAGAGATGTATATAGGTTAACTTTACTAACTGAATGACGTATCTATCGAAACTTTGCGAAAATGATGTATGGTGCGAATGCAGTGAAAAGCGGGGATGTATTTTAGAGTTTACTCTTCTTTAAAACAAAATCTAGTGTCATTACTCACTCAAAAACTCAGCTTTAGAATATAATAGATTAAAGTCATTAAACCTTTAATATTGTCTAAGTTACATTTAAAGCAATATTAGGACTACATATTCACATGATTTTTGTACATGTATGATATATACCTGATATATGGCAACAAATAACTTTAAGATTAAGATATCGGATGCTCACAAAATGTAGCTAAAAGAAGCTTAATGCAAAACTTTAAGGTGCGTTTAGTATATAAGAATGACTATGAAGGAATGAGTTTGAATTCCATTACAAGTGTTTGACTAATGAACCCATGTGTTAATAATAAAAGTGAAACCCTAATACATTATATATAGGGAGTTGATTTGCATACTCTTATAAATGATTGAGACACTCAAATTTAAAGTGTTTGAACATTTATACCCTTACAGGATAAACATGACTAAAAGTAATGTGAGGATATATATGTCAAAACACTCTAAATTTGAGTGTCCCAATCATTTATAAGAGTGTGCAAATCACCTCCCTTATACATTACATACAACGTATCATGGTATTGTACATAGCTTTCTTTACAAATGATGATTTCTTTGGTAAAAAAATTCAATCCAAACATTAAACCAAACATGTTTGTATGGAATCATATCTAATTTCATACCAATTCACATTTCAATGTATACCCTGCAAATCAAACACACCCTTAGAACTTGCAATGAAATGTTATAATTTTCTTTTAGATTAGGATAACTTTAATAAGCATATTCTTAGAAAAATAAAATGGATGGGGATTCCAATCTAGTTTCGTGATAGTGGTTGAGATTTTATTTCTATCCTCTTGAATCTTGAATGATATCAAATTTAAATTCTCTCTTATAAACGAATATGTGGTTATGGTTGATATACAAACTACAAAAAAAGTATCAATGTTTTGAAAGATGAAGACTTTTCTTAATTGTTAACGTGATGACTCCTTAAAAGTTAAAACTTAAAAGCCGAAAGGAAACTTCCAACAAGTTACAACAAATATTATAATAATCGGTGACTGTAAAAAGTGTTTTTAGATATTTTTATTTTTTTTAGATACTTTTTACAATTTGGCTTTTTGGGCCGGTTTGCTTATCTGTTATTCTGTTTAAGTTTTAAGCTTTTAGTTCACGAACCGTTTTGCAGTGCATCAATTAGCTGACTTATGTCATCATACATATAGATCGATGGAGAATTAACATTCATGATGTTTTGTTTGTTTGAAGTGTGAACCATATGAAATTTTAACCATAAAAAGAAGTTCAAGCTCGTCTACTTCAACTTAATAAAACGGCTATATTCCGAGTTTCGTTATTAGTTGTTTTGACATAATTGCACCCATAGTAGCGACATGGTGTGACGTTCACTTACACGGACATACACTAAGTTTTTAGTCGAACCAAGAAGCAACTTTTTACGACCTAACCATGTAATCTAACTTAAGTTTCGTACTCTTTTTTGCAACCGAAAAGTGTAAATAGTCTTCATATATTAACTATGAAACAAAATGATAACATGAATTAATCATCGTATTCCTAATATAATGCACGACTTAATTGGTAGTATGTATTTTGTCGTCTTATGAATGCAAGTTTCCTCATAAAAGTTATATAGCTCATTTTATTTGAATCGTGAATTCGTGATGACTACAGTTCACTTTTCTTTTTTGAACAACAGGACAATAATTTACTGTTTAAATATACAAGAACCAAAACACTTTATGGCAAGAGGATATCTACTCAGCCTTGATGTAGAAGTATGAAAGAAAAGCCTTGTCTATCACTTACCCATTTCATCATATTGTTTCAGAAAAAACATTCCAAGCTTCACCATTACTTTTTCATGCAGTGAGCATATCAATAATTAACTTCATTATCCTTTTTGCATGTAAAAAATCACAGAAGCCACTAACATTTTATATATAAAATAGAAGTGATCAAACTTGAGACAATATGATTGCATATCGTATTATGCATGTTTCTTTATCATTCATGCTTTCGCTTGATTTTTATGTCGTTTGTAATATTTTGATGTTCGAAGCATTGATAAAGTTTAACACATAATAAGTCACTTGATTGATTTTGATTTCTGTTTTAGTTGACATTAATGTTTTATTAGTATTAACTAACAAAAGCTTAAAACATCATGATCTGGAAATTTGGCAAAAGTCATGACATATAACGGCGTGTGATGGAACGTCCGATCGGTGGAGGCGGCGATTCCGGTAGCATTTTTGATACGTCGGCCAGCCCGTGACTCGTTAATATTATTGGGTTTTATCTTGTCTTATAATACTCTTTGTAATATTTTAGTTTAGCATTCAATCAAGTTTAAGATCAATAATTTTGTAGTTCTTCTCTTCTATTTCTTAAGGAGCTACATTGCGTTTAAAGTGGTGTCTTATCCCGATACAACCCTAACAAGGTCGTGATCAATTGGTGCTTTCATTGAGAGGGTTTTGATTAGGGTTCCAAAAATATATATATAATAATAATAAAAATTACATTCACGACACTATTCACGGTAGTGTTCATCGATCACTATTCACGCATTGTTCGTCGGAGTTCTTATTCACGAAGTCTTGTTCATCGAAAAAAATTGTTTTTTTTAGTTTTGAGTTAATGTTAATGGCTTGGCGGATGTGATCGGGACGCGAATATGCACTATTTAAGCTTTTGCAAATGGGTATGGTGGCCGAATACGAGAATGATTTTAAGATTATTATAAATCAAGTAACGGGGATCTCAGAATCTTTACTTAAATCGATTTATATCTCGGGGATTTAAACCGCTTCTACAATGTGCACTCTTAAGGTTAGTGCTTACAACTTTAGGAGAAGCCTG
The DNA here is from genome assembly GCA_022545495.1 of Chrysanthemum lavandulifolium. Classification (NCBI taxonomy): domain Eukaryota; kingdom Viridiplantae; phylum Streptophyta; class Magnoliopsida; order Asterales; family Asteraceae; genus Chrysanthemum; species Chrysanthemum lavandulifolium. The sequence continues at coordinate 192,845,342 of CM040240.1, forward strand.
TTCCATAGCCCGTATAATGGAGGCTCATTTTGAGATAATTGCAGGGAAAAAGCTGAACATTGAAGAGAAAATAGATATCGTTCTATCATGGCCAAGTGAAGAAGTTCAATATGTGATTAAAGAGTCCTTAGATGCTAATAAAATATTGGTGTTGTTGAGGTTAGTAGTGCTATAAACGATGTTTTTTATATTGGTGAGAGTAATGTGGAAGCATGGAAGTTTGTAGTGACTTTAGCGAATTTTCGGAAAATAAAGAAAGTGTGGAAGATGTTGTTGTGGGTCATGGTGAGCGTGTAGGGTTGGCGAAGATGAGTCGAATATAGTGATATCACTATTTAAGGATGGAGGTGGTATATCTGATGATAGTATAGATGGAATAAATTTTGGTTTAATCAAGGAGTTTGTGATTAAGATGTTGGAGGATAGAGATGTTTCCGGCGAGAGTTTGGTTGTTTGTTTGAAGTGTGTATATCGCGAGAAGAGTCGTAGGGCAGCAAGAGATGGAAGAAGGGTGTTGTGTTATGTGAAGAAGAAAACGATGGAGGCTGCAATTCAAAGAAGATCATGGAATCCATGAATTAAGAAAACTTTTGAAGACAACACCTTGAGGGCAAGGTGATTTTGAAGGAGTGAGGAATGATACGCCTGAGCTCGAACCCATGGCTCATTTAGCTATTAGGGTTTTACCTTGTCTTATAAATACTCTTTGTAACATTTTAGTTTATCATTCAATCAAGTTTAAGATCAATAATTCTGTAGTTCTTCTCTTCTATTTTTAAGGAGCTCGCACACGCTTGAAGTGGTGTCTTATCCCGATACAACCCCTAACAAGGTCGTATCAATTGGTGCTTTCATTTAGAGGGTTTTTGATTAGGGTCGTATCAACTTTCTTCGGAATTTAATCACGAATCCATGGCCGCTGACGGCGTCAGCTAACTCTAAATGGTTCGAGAGTTATAAGCAAAACAATGAGTCAATGTTGTTTTCAGAACCCGACGGCTTGTTTCAGGGCGTTACTGCGCATATTCAGGGCTACGGTAGCGATTCTAGTATGATTTTATTTGGAATTTAATTATGAAGCCAATTGCGTTCACCGTCAGTTAACTCTTAGCGGTTTAGGAGTTATGGTCGAAACAGTGAGTTGCGTTTTTATTTTCATAAAATGGATAAACGTCGGCAATAGCAGGGTTTGACAGATGGCTTATTGGTGGCGACTCAAGGTCTCCGACTAGGTATAGGATCTGAACCGCTCATGATACCATGTTGAGCATTGAAATTCCCCATAGGTAATACTTTATTATCACCACTATTTATAGATTACAACGTAGCATAAACATAACCCTAATGGACTCTAATTTCACATACCGGGTGTGAGCTAACTAGTCTATTCTATCATCTAATAGCTTTAATGTTTTAAGTTTTGTATTTATCCAGTTCGAGCTTGCGTTATTTCGTCACTGAAATTGCGGAAGAGTGTTAGATGATAGAATAAATTAGTTGGCCGAAGCCCGGTTTATGAGCTTATTAGAGTTATGTTTATGCTATGTTATAATCAATGGTGAATAATAAAGTATTATTTGCGAGGGAATTTCAATACTTAACGTATACAAATGATAGAAAAAAAATAAAATAAAAATAAATTTCAGTACCGTAGCTTCACACGACAAAACAAAAAAAAAGTTTCATAAAAGACAATGGATACAACAGCTATATAAATAAATGGCTATAACATCTAATAACCTAATTAACTAAGATTCGCGAAACTTCCATATCTATTAATCCATTATCCATGGGAAACCGACCCGCTGGTGATTGCAATTGGATGCCCCACGCTGTAAGGCCACACGACCAATATGTTACAAGGAAGTCGCGTGCATCATGATCAAGAGATACAATGTAGTGATTTATAAGGTTTTATGAATCTTGCGGGTGATCTGTAGAGTCTAAGTTGTACTAGCTGGTTAGGTCACTAAAGATGATTCGTGTGAAATTTCCCACATAAAAAAAAATAATAATAATAAAAAATAAAAAATGGTGACAAGATTTGAACCAATGTTTTGAAACCCGGGTCGACCCGGCTCGGTTAAACGGTTGGACGGTTCCGCAAAACCGGGTTTTAAAACCGGGTTAACCGGTTAGACCATGGGTTTTGAGTGACCGTTCTCGAAACCGGTTCTCGAAACCCGGCCGGGTTTGTTCTTTTTCAAAATATTTTTATAAAAACTGAGTTGACCCGGCGGTTTAACCGGCGGTCGAACTGGTTGACCCGATTATTTTTATTTTTTTTAATGGAAAACCGGGTTGACCCGGCAGTCAAACCGATCAAACCGGTTGACCCGGTGACCGGTGACTCGACCGGGTCGATTATAAACCCGGTTTTCAAAACATTGATTTGAACACTCGTGAACTATGAACCATGTTATTGCCTTTTAAAAGCTTTTGTATATTTGAGAAAGTTTGGGGTAAGTTTGGCGCAATGAGCTAGGGCTGGAGTTGTGGTTGAGGTTTATATTATAAGCCTAAAGCTGGGGCTCATCTATACTACTTATAAAGCATTTATCACCCTCTTTCTTTCAATTTTTAACACTTTCATATATAGATTTTAAGCAAGTACAACTACTTAAGCTATATGTACAATTAATTTATGCATAAACACCTACACATATTGACTGATCAACATTTGTAATTAATATCATATTAAAATTGTCATTTGATAAAAGATATAATTAACAAAAAAAAATAATGTACAAACTATTTGAAGCAGAAATACAAGTAAAAAAACACTATTCAACACATACAATTAATACACTATTTAATTCACGACTTCACCAAAATATACAACCATTTAACCACAATGTACAATCTAATTAAGCTACTAAGCCAAGCACTTAAAAATAAAACTATTAGGCTGCCCGCAGTGGTCGATCGACCGGTTCGGTCGCCGTTGCGCCGACCGAGTCACCGCCATTTGCAGCATGAGGGTCGAATTGGGTCGGCCGGCTTCAAAATTGACGAAGGGTGATTGTGCTGAAGGAAAGAATAAAATTTTGTTGTGGTAGCTTCGGTTAACAGAGATGGAATTATTTTCACCGTCTTAACTAAATGTATTGTTATTAGTAAATTAATTGTTTAATAAAAGTATGGCCGCATAACATCACATTGTCAGAAAATATAGTCACAACGTACCCGTCGTCGCATCGCGCATGTACCCTGCTAGTATTTTTATAAATTTGTTTGACGAATTAACAGTAACTTAGACTTATTAATGCTAAATCGCATAAAAATATTGTTAATACAAATAAACCATTAAAACGTTTATTTATATTTTACGATCTTCTAATGTTTTGTTGATAACAAATGTAAAATCATTTTAATGAAATAAACAAAATACGTAAAATCTTTGAGCCAATAGTTTTACTAACACACTTTTACTAAACATATTAAGGGTATGTTTGGCAAAAATAGATTGTCTTGATCTTTGGTGTTGTTCTTGATCTTTGGTGTTGGTGCTTAAAAGATTATAAAAGAGATTATTTTTATAAGCTACATGAAGTAACCTTTAATTTTCAGAGATTATGGAAGATTATGTTTTTTTATAATCTCTTATAAGCTATGTCTGCCAAACAAATATTATTTTTTAAGTAGCTTATTTTTTGAAAAAATAAGCATAATCTCTCCATAATCTTGTGTGCCGAACATACCCTAAAACCATCAAAACATGTTTAGTAAATAAGTTATATAAAACCAAATACATTTTTATAAAACGCTTACAAGTAATATTTTTTACTTACATCTTATAAAAATGTATGTGTACTTTATATATGTTGTAATGGGTAAGTAATGAGTAAAAACTGAAGTCCATAACCCATGACCCATGACCCATGATCCATTGGCTATGTACAATGAATCTTGTTGGGTAAGAACCAAAATCCATAACCCATACCCATGGAGCATGATCCATAACCCATGGCCCATTGCATGACATCATACATGAAGTCATGTTGGACATTATCCATGATCCATGACCCAAAGTTCATAACCCATGACCCAAGATCCATAACCCATTGACTAGGTATATTGCATCTTATTGGGTATCCATGATCCAAAGTCCACGACCCATGGTCCATAACCCATAACCCGGTTTGCAACCCAAAATCTGGACTAAAGCGACCCGATGGCGGATCCCGAGTTTGCATTGGCGGATCCTCGGGTGAGGATCCGCGAGAAAGTGAGACACTAGGCATATTTTGCCTATAAATAGCGAGCCATTTCTCTCTTGCTCACCACCACTCTTAGATATACTTTCTCTCTGTATTCTAACCTCTCTAACCACATATCCAAATGATCATTCTATGTAGTTTTATCTTTGTGTGATTCTCTAGGTTCCTCTTAAAGGCGAGATCACCACCTCTTGAAGACGTGCAAGCTCAAGGTCATGAGTTGCTAAGCTTCGTCATCATCAAGACCACTGAAGTGCATCTTGTTGATAGTTCTTTCCTCCCTCCATAGAAGTGTCGTGTTGAAGGCATTAGTGAATGGTACCGAAGGTGTATAATCGATATGGTGCGTCGATGTACAAGTTGTGTAGTTTGGGTTAAAGGATGTTGATATCCTTTCTAGTTTTGTAGAAAAGAGTGTGTCTCCTTTGGGTAGGTGTGTTGTGGTGTAGTATTGGGTAGTAATTCCACCTTTGTTATGGAACTCGGTATCTAGTCTTGTACCGGATAAAGTGTAGGCAACATTGTGATATGTTTGGTTCTACCTCGTGGAAGAACGCGGTGTCTAGCCTTTTACCGGATAAAGAGTAGGCGACGTGATAACGCTACACGCGTCGTTCGGGGTCAAGGAAACTTCCTTTTCTTCGAGCAAGTTTTATAACACCCTAGGCAGTGAACCTAATCGTTGTAGTGTAGTAATTAGGGTAAGCCACGGGTATTGATATCGTTCTCTAGGGGAATAGGAATGCTAGTAAGAAGTTACTACGCTAAGGTTGGGGTTGAGGAAGATTATTTTCTTATCTTTTTATATTTTTAGAAAATGGAAAGGTACGAATCTCGGGGTATTGGATTTGGGGGGTTGGTATTGCTACCGATTACTTCTACTATTATCTAATCTAATTAACTAAGCTAAGGTGAGGATAGTCTATGTCTATTGTTGTGTGCTCGTATGATAGTTAAAGATGTGTTTACCTAGATGCTACTACTCCCTAGTTATCTCCTATTGATGGTTGAATTGTCACGTCCTTATTCTTAACGCGTTGTGTTTTCTAAAGTCGTAAGGTGTGCATTCCCTAACTCTTTGAAGTCACCTTTAAGTGTAGTAAACAAAATCCACTAGGTCATTCATAAACTAACTTTGAGGTTATCTTTAGGTTTAGTAAACGAAATCCATTAAGTCATTCATAAACTATCAAAGATTTATCAAGTATTAAACACAACGATAGCCTAGTCGCACTCTTAAGCCAATTACAATTAAGATAAGAGACAACCTAACAATAATTAACAACTATGTTTCATATATCTAAGTAAACACACAAGTAATTTAGCCGGACATGGTAAATATGCAAGCATACACACAATCAATCAAAGACATAATTGAATTAATGAAGTAAATACTTATCTTGATGTAAGATAGGGTTTAAAACCCTAAAATACTGTACAAGACACCTTAGGTTCGGTTTTAGGTTTTCACTCCAAAAGACTCCCCCTAAAACTGAAAAATTCGGATTCTATATATAAGATTACATATGCGACGGCGTCACCTTATGTTTCGTGACGCCGTCGTGTCGCCGTCATTAGGGTTTCGTCTTGGCCACGTTAACCTTGCGACGGCGTCACCTTATGTCCGTGGCGCCGTCCTCTTGACCGGCGTCGTCGGATTGCATCTAGGCCGTCCCGAGTAGCGACGGCCTACTCTTTTACAACCGGGCGTCGTCACTTGAAAATAAGAGTTTTGGGTTCGAACGTCACAAAAATCCTCGGACGGCGTCGCAATAGCTTTTGACGCCGTCGCCTTCTAATTTCAAAACAGCTGTGAGTGTCTCGATTTTGACTTTGGCCATTTTCTTCATATATTCGCCTTTTCGTCCAAATAAGTGCCATTCCAGCATTTTGCCTTCAAGAGACCTAAAAGTGAAAAGGAGCGATATTAAGCAATAACGGATACAAAAGTGATCAAATAAGGACTAAAACGACCCTCAAAATGGTACCTTTTAAAACCTTATCAAATATCCCTACACTTGTTATTTGCTTGTCCTCAAGCAAATGTGCTTTAACCAATTAATTTATAAGTTAGGGGTCATGAAGCATTAATTCAAAGCGGTCCACAACACATATAAGCCCATAAAAGTCATAACAAGCATGGAAATTACATACTAGCACCTCACATGGGGTGTTTGGATACTCACATCTCTCTCGGGTGTATATATGAAATATAACAAATAGAAATGGAAGATAAACACTCATTAACCGGTCCTAGTACATAGATTACCATAGGCTTGAGAATAGATCAAACCTCCATCGCTTTGGCGTAAGCACCTAGGAAAGACTATCAAAGAGGTCTTTTAAAGGGTTGTAATGTTAGGCTTACGGTGAGGAAACAAGGGTTTGGTGGGATAGGCTATTTAGTGGTGGTAAGTCAAAAATCTCTATGTTAAATGCATATGAAGAATGGCGTTGCTAAGCCAAGACTCGACACTCTAAACTCTAGATAAGCGAAATAAATAAACATAAATTCAAAGATAGATGTAGGATGGTAGCCCGTGTTTTTTTTTTTTTTTTTTTTTTTTTTTTTTATACACTTTTACTCTACCATCCTCTACGATAACATCAAAATACTAGGGATTTATTACTCTAACACTAATTTGACCCGATTTGAAAAGATCAAAACACTTGGGGTACATTATTATGCAAACAAAGGGAATTTGAATTTAACGTTCCCTTCCCGTCATTTCATAAACTTTAACTTTTCCCATGAATCCCAATCGTCCCAAAACTGTATACAAAGGATATGACTCGACTTAGCAACTTATGCAAGCAACTAGATAATTGAACTAAGGGTTTAGGGTGATAACAAACATTTGCACTAAAAGTGAGTGCATAAGGGGTAGGCTAAGGCGATTTGGGTGTATATTTGGGGTGGGGTGTAAACAATGCTCTTCATTGATATTCCGGAAAACCGAAACATCACGAGAACCGCGAAAAGGATAGGCTCGAGGGGTTAACTAGGGTATCGTGTACTAAAGATGAGTACAACGCAAAGGTGTGGGGAATTACTCAACCGATATGGAAGAAGTAATTATATTACGGTATCAAACAAGGGTTATCCTAATGCCTCTTATCATTTAGTTATTCCTAACTACACAAGTGTAGTCTCACTTGCGATCTCGGAATGCATCACAAAACAAGTTCTAGAATCTAATATACTACGGTTCACACTCTAAGCATTGAAGATGAATGCTTTTAATTCCTACTAATCTAAGGCGATCCTCGCATTTTGGTGGAATTTGGGTGGTAAAGGGTTTTGTGCTAGTCATGCAACTTCCTATCCATGAGGCGCTTTTGTTAAGACTAATGGCCCACTCCTATATGTCATGAAAAATTTTAAATTTGGTGCCAAAATTACCCTAACCGACATTTTCTCATGGTTTATTACACAATCACAATTGGACAAAGCAAATAGTCAAGGATAAGCATAGTTTCAAAGTTCCGTTTTATTTTCCCTCCATATACTTAAAGCGAACATTGTCCCCAATGTTCCCGAAATATCAAAGTTATGATAAAGAAGGTAATTAAAAGCGAAAGAAACTAGTACTCCACGATTAGCTCGGTAGGATCCGTGTAAAGTGGTGGTTAAATCCTTTTCAAGAAGAATTATTGCGTGAAAAGCTCCTTCCAATCTTATGTAACTTCTTCTTGACAAACTAAACTGCACACTTAAAGAAAACAAACGAAACCTTGGCGTAAAATCGGCGGTAATAATATATATAAGACTCGATTTAAACTAGGATATAATGCTTGTGGAATGGATGTTTCTGAATTTCTAAGAAAATTAAGACACGGAAAATTTCAAAAATTTATAAGTAGCTCGAGAAAACAAGAAAAAGTAATCGATGTTTTACTCCTTCACGGCGCCGTCGGTTGCAATCTGATGCCGTCGGGTTATCCCGACAAAAAGCGGTGCGATTTTACGGAAAAATTCGGAAAATTTACATCTTTAGAATCGGAAAATTTTCGCAAAACATCCATTATGACTCGATACAAGCATTTGACTCGAACAAACAAACATAAATATCTTTTAGTTAATTGTTATTCTCATGTTTACGTTTCTTTTGAAAGCGTGTGTAATCCTCCTACACTTATCCCTTATGTAAAATACCTTTATATACAATTAAGGCGAGGTTAAAAACAAAATAAAGCATTTTACAAATTTAAACATGAGGATAAACAATTAATAAAAGATATATGACACTAACAAGCAAACAATTAAGCATGGGTTGCCTCCCAAGCGCTTTTCTTTATTTATGAGTCTTGTAGCTAGACTCAAGTCGTGCCCTACGTGACTTCATTGCCGTCCTTCTTTTCTTCCACCAAGCCTTCATCATAAGGTTGTAGGCGTTGTATGCTCACCGTGAATTCTCTTCCAACATCGTCTATTATGATAACGGTTTTATGTTTTAGATTAGTTTCTTTCACCGTATAAGGTCCAAACCATCTTGGCTTATTCCTTCCCATAATGCCTTTATTCTTGATTTATACAAAAGCACCTTTTCTCCATTCAAAAATTCCTTAGGGTTCTTTTGAGTTTGTGGTATTGTGGTATAGTTATTTCCTAACTTTTTATCACGTTTCCACAATGTCGCATTTAACCCTTGAACCATGAATTCTCTAAGCCCTTTTTCCCATTCAACCATTTTCTTCTGAACGACATTATTGGAGACCTGCGAATTCATATCTTTTACCTTCTCCATAATCTTCAAAGGATATCTCGGAACAATAGGTACCCTAACTTGTCCTTTTCCACTTTTGAGTATCATAATCCCTTCACCGCATTTGATGGTTGCCTTGGCGGTGGTCAGGAAAGGTGCTCCCAGGATTAATGGCAGGTTTTTATCTTCCTCAATGTCTACAATTGCGAAGTCCACCGGATAGACAATATTGGCAACCTCAATTAAGACATCCTCCGCTATTCCTATGGGATAAACATATGAATGATTTGCTAAGGAAAGTCTAAGATTGGTCTTGGTCGGTTCCTCCTTAGTCAACTTATTATAGGTAGCAGTGACATTATGTTTACATCGGATCCACAGTCGACCAAGGCATTTAGGTTCTCTAAGTCACCTATGCTACATGGAATTACAAAGTTCCCGAGATCTCTTGCTTCTTAGTTCTTGGCTTTCTCGAGAATCGACTCATACATAGGTCCAATAGGCATGGTGTCATACTCTTCCTCTCTATTTCACCTAAGAGGGCTTTCCTAAGAACATCATTGCACCTAAAGTTTTCACTTGGTTAAAGATTGTTTTCTTATTGATCTCATGCTTAAGGTAATGCTTGATGAATTTGGGTTCATCATCGATCCGAGTCTCATTCTTATCCTTACTATCTTTCTTGCTCTCGGGCTCCTTCTTCTCAATTGCTCCATCCTCATTGGAAGTAATGGAAATGGCGTTAACGAGACAAAGTGGGGTGGCATGCTCATCGTTCCTCACTAGAACCTTCTCGGAATCTTCGTCTTAGTGTACTCTTTCACTAAGTCCATCATCTCCGCCATTTTTCTCGTGTTTCATCCCTTTGTCCATTGAAGGCTTTTAAGAGGTGTCAATCTTGGTTGTCATCTCGCTTTGTCGTTGCTTGAAATTGGCTTCAAGTTGCATCAATCGAGCTTCTTGAGATGACATGAATTTGGACACCATTCCTCAAGACTAGTGGAAGTTCGGTGTTTGGAGGGTTGTTGTAGGATTTTCCTAAGTTATTTGGCTCGAGCTTAGGAGTCTCGTAGGAGCTCATTAGAAATTTGGCTTGATCTTCAAGTTCGATCGTCCTACGATTGGAAGGTTGTGAGTCAATAGGGGCAAAAGGCGCCTTATCAGTTTTGGACAACTCACGGGGGTCATTCCAACATTCGTTTTCATAAAGGGCAAGGTCCTCTATTGTACCCCACGATTCTTCCACGGTGAGTTTACAAAGTTTACCACCGGCCGCTTGGTCGATGGATTTCTTAGTTGAGAAGTTGACACGATCATAAAAGATTTGGACTAGAAGCCAAAGATCGATGCCGTGATGAGGGACTTTGTGGAGCAAGTCCTTAAATCGAGTCCACGCCTCGTCTGAGTTTCACCTTGACATTGTTGGAACATCAAGATGTCATTCCTAAGTTTGGCGATTCTCTCCGGTGGGAAAAATTGGGCGAGGAAGCGAGTGGTGAGATCTTCCCGACTTGAGATGGATCCCGGGAAGTCGGTCAAGCCAATTACTAGCTTGGTCTCGTAGAAAATTGGAAGAGACGCAGACGCGTGGTCTCCCGAGTAGTAGCATCAAGGTCGATGGAATCGACAATTTTGAGAAATCCCTAAGATCTTGATTTGGATCTTGAACGAAGTCCATGGAATGCACATCCATTTTGCACCAACCGGATGGTGTCGGATCGCAGGCCGTAGTTTGGGCTTGGTCGGGAAGCTCAATGGTGTTCCTATAGCCTAGGTGGCTTGGTCTTGAGTATTCACCAAGAGTACGGGCTCTTGGCGGGTCATTTGGTGGTGGGTTGATGAGTGGTGGTTGGTTATCACCTTCCATGATGAAAAGTGATAAGATTACGAACAAAGGTCACGAAGAAGGGGATAGACTAAGAAAGCTAAAAATGAGAAAAATTTACTTGATAGGAATCAAGCAAAGAACCTAAGCGAGGTGGACTACTAACTAGCTATTCTATTCCCGGCGTGGCGTAAAAACTTGATAACGCTACACGCGTCGTTCGGGGTCAAGGAAACTTCCTTTTCTTGAGAAAGTTTTATAACACCCTAGGCGGTGAACCTAATCGTTGTAGTGTAGTAATTAGGGTAAGCCACGGGTATTGATATCGTTCTCTGGGGAATAGGAATGCTAGTAAGAAGTTACTACGCTAAGGTTGGGGTTGAGGAAGATTATTTTCTTATCTTTTATATTTTTAGAAAATGGAAAGGTACGAATCTCGGGTATTGGATTTGGGGGTTGGTATTGCTACCGATTACTTCTACTATTATCTAATCTAATTAACTAAGCTAAGGTGAGGATAGTCTATGTCTATTGTTGTGTGCTCGTATGATAGTTAAAGATGTGTTTACCTAGATGCTACTACTCCCTAGTTATCTCCTATTGATGGTTGAATTGTCACGTCCTTATTCTTAACGCGTTGTGTTTTCTAAAGTCGTAAGGTGTGCATTCCCTAACTCTTTGAAGTCACCTTTAAGTGTAGTAAACAAAATCCACTAGGTCATTCATAAACTAACTTTGAGGTTATCTTTAGGTTTAGTAAACGAAATCCATTAAGTCATTCATAAACTATCAAAGATTTATCAAGTATTAAACACAACGATAGCCTAGTCGCACTCCTAAGCCAATTACAATTAAGATAAGAGACAACCTAACAATAATTAACAACTATGTTTCATATATCTAAGTAAACACACAAGTAATTTAGCCGGACATGGTAAATATGCAAGCATACACACAATCAATCAAAGACATAATTGAATTAATGAAGTAAATACTTATCTTGATGTAAGATAGGGTTTAAAACCCTAAAATACTGTACAAGACACCTTAGGTTCGGTTTTAGGTTTTCACTCCAAAAGACTCCCTAAAGCGAAAAATTTGGATTCTATATATAAGATTACATATCGACGGCGTCACCTTATGTTTCGTGGCGCCGTCGTGTCGCCGTCATTAGGGTTTCGTCTTGGCCACGTTAACCTTTGACGGCGTCACCTTATGTCCGTGATGCCGTCCTCTTGACCGGCGTCGTCTGGATTGCATCTAGGCCGTCCCGAGTAGCGACGGCCTACTCTTTTACAACCGGGCGTCGTCACTTGAAAATAAGAGTTTTGGGTTACGAGCCGTCACAAAAATCCTCGGACGGCATCGCATTAGCTTTTGACGCCGTCGCCTTCTAATTTCAAACAGCGTGAGTGTCTCGATTTTTGACTTTGGCCATTTTCTTCATATATTCGCGCCTTTTCGTCCAAATAAGTGCCATTCCAGCATTTTGCCTTCAAGAGACCTAAAAAGTGAAAAGGAACGATATTAAGCAATAACGGATACAAAAGTGATCAAATAAGGACTAAAACGACCCCTCAAAATGGTACCTTTTAAAACCTTATCACGACGTTTTGAAGGCTTCTCCGCCACATTAAGTAGCTTGTGTTGTGTAGTGCTTAGAAACTATCGACTGGGGTACTCGGGGAGTGGAGTAGGGCAAGGAAGGTGTCCTTGTAGCCGAACCACTATAAATACTCGTGTCATCGTTTTGTGTTTCTTTACTCTTTATATTTTGCATTACTTACTTATATGCTCATCTATCAATATCCAACATATGATCTAAATGGATTGACATAAGTCGATCTAAATACTTTAAAACAAAGTTTTAATCGGCAAAACTATTCAACCCCCTTCTAGTTTTCCACAATTGGCATCAGAGCTTCTTTACCAAGTTTTTTAGTGTATATTGTACTTTAAAAACTCGATACGATCCGTGTATGTTTGAAAACTACAAAGAAGGAAATTTCTTAAAACAAAAATTCATGTTTTAAAAATTTTTATATTTTAACAAATGTTGGATAGTGATAGATTATTCTAACATTTTCCTTTGAGAAATCTTCATGCTAGGATTCTTTCAAAGACTTCGTTCTATCCAATAAAAAGTGAAGTCAACATCCAAAGAAGAACCCAAAAGTAACCACAACTTACTTTCACAAAGTACGATTGATTACTTTAAAAGCTCATGAAGTATTTCGCGTCTATAGTTTCTAAAAACCATAAAAAGGAATATATCAAAGGTATGTTCTCTTAGCTACAACCAGTTGATCTATAAATGTAGTAATCACATGTGGATAAAATGATGGTATATTCTTTTCTCTCATAATAAGCATCTTTATAAAAACTTTGCATACATGTAATACTATGTGTGTGTATGGATTAAGCATTTGACATCAAAGTCGCAAGTTTCTAAAAAGTATCTCTTCACTACTTTCCATCTTAACACATCATCGGGAATAGTATTCCTCCTTGATTCTCTTAAAATCTTGTAAGTTCGTCAAACCTACGCCTTCATCACAAAATAAATTATTGATAGTTAAAATCTTGATTCACCATCCTTCGGTCCATTTTCGATAAACAACTACTTCCCAAAATATCTTAGCTAAACGTCTATTCAAATAGGACTATAACCAAAATCACACTCTACAAGTTCTTCTCAAAAATAAGTTATTGTATAACTTATTACAGGTGAAAGAATAATCCAAATCACTCCAAAAAATTGTCAGCAGCGCCGGATCCTTCAAGTTGTACTAGTCGGATCCCTCAAACAAGGGAACCGGCGGAACCGTGCATACAGACAAACAGGAGGTTTGTTTTTTAAAACCCAAAACACTCCATTTTCCCTCTTCTCAAAACTTAGAAGGACCAAATCTCAGTCCCTATCATCCTAGGGCTTCATACTCTCAAGCATCTCAATCCTAAATATCATTGTAAGTAATTACACTCATATTTCCTATTCCTCATTATCTCCATGCTAGGGTTTATGGTTTTAAACTTTTCAATTGGTCTCAATTTTTCATATCATCAATTGGCAAATTGTTTATTGCAAAAAATTTTTCCATACAAAAAGGTTCTACATAATTAAGGATTTTCAAAACGGCATTGCTAATACAAAATAATTTCATAAACCCATCTTGACAAATTTTACCTAATTGGAATATTATTTTTCTAGGATCAAACATGCCTAAATCCACCCAACAAGACCATCATGACACCGTTCACTACATTCCTAGATATTATCGCAAAGAAGGGTTATCTAAAAGTGATAGCAAAACCTTCAAAATGCTTAAAGAACGACTCATCTACGAAGGTCGTGTAATTGAGGAATGTTTCCTTGAAAACACCGACATTCCTCAAGTCTTTTCCGCAATCAACTTTGATTGCCTCCTCAAAATTGATGAACAAATTTGTCCGGTCTTCATCTTCGAATTCTATAAGAGTGTTAGGATTGTCTGAAACAATGATGAAAGTATTTCAATCGCTTTCGTCATAAACAACCAAAGCATCACCTTACCTCTCAACACATTCGCGCAAATCCTTCGCATATCATGTGAAGGAATTTGTATGTATTCTAAAGATTGGTCAATTGCTTGTCAATCCTTCACATTAGACTCTAAACCTATCTATCACACTCCACTTGATAACCCCATTGTTGTTCGAGATACCATCTTCAAAAAGAGAGTCGACCAATCTCGTTATAACCGCAACAAAGAACTCATTCATCATGATCCCTTTCAAATGGAACTCTTTGAAATGATTCCCATTTACAAAAAGTGGAAAGAAATTCTTAGAGAGAATGTCATTTGTTTGGTTGGAAACAAAGACCATCCCAATGCTTGTCTTGTCCAAATGATCTATTGTCTCATCCACCAAAAGCCTTTCATCCACCAAAAAATGGTAGGTGTTTTCAAAATCGACAAAATGGTTCTTCCTTATGGTATGCTCCTAACACGTCTCATTGAGTATGTTATTGCAATGCAACCTACTTCTATTACTGATGAGCACTTTCTCGCAAACCATGTTATGGTACCTCTCACCAAAAAACCCACCAAACAATTTATGATCAATGGAAAAAGGCCTCGTTCTCTCTCGGACTCTTCGGATGAAGATGATGATGTTGAAGTCGACCCCGTTTCCAATTATCAACTCGATCCCATGAATTACTTTGAACAACTTCCCACTCTTCCAAAGGAAACCGATGAATTCAAACAAACAAAAGGAATGTTCACGTGTCTAACTCATTTTCTCATCAACTCATGAAATAAGAAAAAGTGAAGAGATTGACAAAATAAATATTGTACCCCATGTCTTTATTTTATGGTTATTTTGGATGTCTTATGATTGTCAAAACAATGTATGACCATAACTTTATCTACTTTATGCAAGACGTACTTGGTTGTTCTCATTTTAATATATTACCATTATCTTGTTTGTTTACCCATATGTTGTTTGTATATGCTATGCTTACTATGTTTTACTTGTATACATGTACGCTCACTATAGAGATCATTAGTTTCAAAATTTGATACCTAGAGCAAAATATTGCACGCTTAACGTTAAGAAATCTGTCTCAGATGCCAGATTCCTGGGCTATAACTAGCTGGATCCCTCAAGTGAAGGATCCGTGGGATCCGGGTAAATAGAAGTGATTTTTTTCTCACATCAATCCAACCTTCCAGACCTTATTGAACTAGTTAAACATGGTTCATTAGGATCACTTAAACTTTCCTTAGGCTCAGTTGATCTCACATTCACTCATGGATGACTTAGGATCATATTCAAGGTGTTTTTGATTTATCATTACTTCAAAACTCACCATCTTTCCGCTCTAATGTTTATACATTGTTCCTGTTATCTCAAAACACCTAGTTTGATATTTCTCTCAATTTTTGCAAATTGATTTTAGTCATCTTTACCTTAAAATGGTTTAAAAACTAGTTTTTCATTTCTTGTGATTTTTAAGGAATTTTCTAAAATTTTCCTTTGATCACCATCTGGTCTCTATGATCATTTGACACCCTCAAAACTTTTAGTGTCATCCTTGATCACTCATTGGTGCTCATGAAAACTCCGTTTCTTTCCATAAAAGACATCATTAGCTATCCTTACTCATTATGCTTGATCATTTAAGTCTCATACCATTTAAGACACCTGAGGAGACTAAATCTCTCAAGATATGTAGGTGCTAAACCTTACTAAAACCTCATCACTCCTTTACTTGGCTCCTGAGAGCCAGATCCCTGGTTTTAGGCTAGTCGGATCCCTCAAGTGAGGGATCCGTGAGAATCGTCTGCACATACTACCTAAATATCACTTGAAATAATCATTTCAAACCCTATTTGTTATTCTTAACACTCTACATTGTTTTAAATGACTACCTAGATCAGAACAACTTTGTAGTTGACTCTTGTGCATGCAAATCATTGCAATTTGAAGAATTTTAGTGGTTTAGGATTTAATTCACTTGCCTAATTTATTCCTTTATAAACCACTTATGTTTGTACTTCCAAATCACCATTCAAACACTCATTCTTAGTAGCTAGAACTTTCTTTTACATCTTTCACTATTACCATTTCACCATGAGAAAAGCACCTAGTGCAAACTCATCAACCAAAGGACCTCCCAAGAAAATTGCTCGTGTTGTTCATGAAATCTCCTCAACCGAATGATCACATATAGAATCCAAGATCCGGACTCAACTAGGGTATCAATGATATCAATTGAATGAATGAAAGCAGCGGAATAATGATAACACAATCAATATCATTAATAAGGTTTTCTTTATTGAAAATAAAAACTACTACAACTATTTATAATGCACACATGCTATAATCGTGTGTCTAGACTCTCATTAGGAGATGAATACTATCAAATGAAATGAAATGGATGAAAGGGATGATTTGTAACTAGATGCCTACCCTCTTTATATAGGAGAGGGAGGTTACAACCCCTAATAATAGCTTACTATGAAAGCTACTAACTATTACATAATAACCCCTCGTTGTTTCTTCTTTCTTCATTCTTGCTTGTGGTTTTGTAATCTGCAATTCCCAACAATCTTCCCCTAAACTGGAATTTAACTAGGTTAAGTTCCAGTTTCTTGATATTACAAAACAACATCTATGAAGAAACATGTCATCACAATAATAAGCTGCACATTATGAATCTTCTTCCCCTTCTAATAGGGGTCTTGTGCAACTCGTAGACGCTTCCCCTCAAGTGATGCATGTAGATGGTAAGTAAATGATCAATAAGCTTCCCCTTAAAATATACTAACCATCTCTAATTTTTATTTATTTTTATTTTTTTATTTGTTTTAACAACTACACAAAAGAAATAAAGTGCAACAACAGAAAAATCAAATCAGCAGCAGAATAGTCTACCAGTAGGAACGGAAAACCATCAGAAACATCAACGTAGGCGTCTTATATCTTGTACTATCCATGTGACTCCAAATATTGATAAATCCTTAATCAATATGAGACACTGAGCATAACAATGTAACTCCTTAAAGTGATAACAAATATGAGCATTAAGCACCTTCTATAGATCACACCTCTTCACTAACACTGAGAACTACAACGTAACTCCTTAAAGTGTTAGCAAATGTGCGCATTAAGTACTATTAGTCTGTAGATCTCACCCCTTCGCTAGATTTATCAAGTCTTTGTCACACCATTAACGTACAAACAAGTTATCTCAAAAGTGTCTCCTACTCACTTTGAGATATGATAAGACACGCACCTGATCAACCAGTAGGAACTCCAGAACAACCACTAGCAACCAATCAGCAAAAACCAATACTACCAACATGAACCAAATAAACAATCAGCAGGAACCGACCAGCATGAACCAGTATCAGTAGGAGGAACGATCAGCAGAAACCAAATAATAAAGCCAGGAGGAACCAAGAACACATTCAACAGGAACTGTATTAACTCCTTTTAATCAAAGAAGGAACCAGTACCCACGAGTGTATCAATGATCATGTGATAAAAAAACAAAGAAAACAATACAATATACAACAAAACATGATCAATATTAACACACGTGAATTCCTTCCCTCGTGAAAAATCAAGAGTGATCTGCTATTATTCAAAGTATAACCAACCAAATCATATATCTCGAATTAAAGCACATGTGCCGAGAACCTCCAATCAGTAAGACCAATAAAAAACAATGCCCACGTGACACCAGTAGAATCAGCGCGTGACATCAGCAACAAAATGATCAGTAGGAACAAACTCATGACCAACATCGAAGAAAGGGAACCAATACATAACCTTGAATCTTGTATCAATAAACACTATGTTTTCATATGTGGTCACCGACTCATGTGATTATAAAATAATAATGTCGCCCGTCAAACCAATTGCATGAATCAACGAGCAGATAGCATGCCCACGTGACCAATACCAAACATTGCAATTTATTGAATTCAACACATTAGCCCCATATCAAAAAGTCAATAGATCAGAAATAATACATACCCACGTGAGCCGCAACCTCTGACCTTATACCAAGTGACCAGCAGAATTAAATATCATCATACACGGGCCAATATGAGCAAACGTCAGCACAAACGAAAACAATAAAACCGACCAATCAATTTCTGACTATGATGGTGACCCTACCTAATTCAACCAATCACACAATGAGACCACTATAACAATCATATACCGCATAACACTGAATTCGTCCCACTTAGTGACTTATCAATATCAGCAGCAACGACATCATATACAAATGAACCCTCACACGAATAGAATTCAATTGGTAGCAATTAATATGAAAAGTAGCCCCACATTTATCGTTGACTTCGACCAACCCCATATAAGTCACGAACATAATGACATGACTCAAGAACCAACCAATCAAATCCATTTATAAAAAAAATTACCAATCATGTGAATCAATAAATATATGCCCATGATAATTTTAACGAGGTATACCTTCACGTACAGAAACTTAACATCCGAGTCTGCTCATCTGCCGCCTCCTTTCTTTTTAGTCTGCTGCATAAACCCTAATTACAGAAAAACCTTATAAACCCTAGATCGAGAGCCATGAGGCTCTGATACCAATTGTTGAATCCGAGATCCGGACTCAACTAGGGTATCAATGATATCAATTAAATGAATGAAAACAGCAGAATAATGATAACACAATCAATATCACTAATAAGGTTTTCTTTATTGAAAATAAAAACTACTACAACTATTTATAATGTACATACGCTATAATTGTGTGTCTAGACTCTCATTAGGAGATGAATACTATCAAATGAAATGAAATGGATGAAAGGGATGATTTGTAACTAGATGCCTACCCTCTTTATATAGGAGAGGGAGGTTACAAACCCTAATAATAGCTTACTATGAAAGCAACTAACTATTACATAATAACCCCTCGTTGTTTCTTCTTTCTTCATTCTTGCTTGTGGTTTTGTAATATGCAATTCCCAACATCACCTATCAAAGCCTCAAACACTAGAACTCCCTCACAACCAACTCTACCAATCAAACCAACTCCCAAAAGGCTTGTTCCCACAAGACAACCTTTGCCAAACACTACCATACCTCCTAAACCAAACACTCCTACCTCCACTAAAGCAACCAAACTATCACCTCTAGTACCTAGAGTTATCTCTTTCACCACACCACTTTCATCCCCAAACCTTTACACCTTAGAAGACTTGCCTCCTAGTCCTTCTCATCAACCACCATTTGCACCATATTGATGAGTGTCTAAATACTCATCATTTTATCTTATTAGAATGCCAAAACATCCGAAAACACTCGAAACACATCAAAATGATAAAAATATCACAAACAAGTGTTTTATATGTTTTAAATGCAAAACATCAAAATCGATGAAAAACGTATCAAGTTTGCATAATTGGCGCTTTAGTCCCCAAGTTACAAAAGTTGTCAAAATCGGTCCACGGTAATTCAAAAACTTGTAAAATATCATTTTAGGTCCTTGAGATTCAAAAGTTGTCAAAACAAACCCTTTAAAGTTTAAAAATCACAAATTGACAACTTTAGTCCTTTAACTTTGAAAATTGTCAAAATAGTCCTTGGTTAATTTAAAAGTGAAAATTATCAAGTTTTAACCTTGTTCTATTCATATTTGACATAAATGGTCCTTATGATAAAACTTTGGAGAAAATTACAAGATTGGTCCTTATAGTTTCTAAATTGACAATTTTGGTCCTGGATTTGTAAAATGGAAATTTTCAACTAAGGTCCTTGTACTAATCTTACTTGGCAGTTTTAGTCCTTATGAGAGCTTTGGAACATGTTCAAGATCAGCCCTTAACTTTGGCTAAATTGCATAAGTGGTCCTTATTGTTAAACCAAACCAAACCGGACCCTTTATTATCACTAGCCCAAATCCAATCCGAAGCAATGACCCGGCCCAAAATTTAAATTCAAAAAATACCGCGCCATGTAGACCTTCCTCCTCACCCTGTTTCACCAATACCGGTGGTTTTAACCTTTGGTTTTCTCCTTACACCTCACTAACACCACTGAGTACTTCCCTCCACCTCCACATCATTCCAAGCTCCAATTAATGCGAAAACCAAACCTTTGAAAAATGGCGCCAAAATCACCATTTGGCATATCGATTATCTGGATGAAATCAAGGGTCAAGATGTGGTGGGATATTTTCGAGGTCGACAAGAGAAGATTGAAGTCAATAAATATCAAGTTGGGTGCAATGGATTAAGATATCTAGTGTAATTTTACTTTTAATGTCGTTTAAGCTTAACTTTTAATTCAAGTGTATCTTAAAGCTTTTAAATCTTGTATTTCATGTTTCGATGTAACATAAACCTTTTGATATCATCAATTTCACTTTTGAGGTCTTATCTCATGTTATGCAATTTTACAATTCAAAGAAATCTCAATCTGTTAAAATGTTGTTAGAAATTGTTACTTTGGACTTAGAAGCTCATATAAGCTCCTCATAAAGCTTATCAAAGCTTTTAGATACCTTAAAAGCAATATTAGTAGTCAAAATCGAAAATACCAAAATACTAAAAATTCGGTGAAAATAAAAATCAATGGTGAAGGTGACCAAGAAAGTGAAGCGGTTTGATTTGGATGGAAATGGGTTAGAGAACCTGTGGAGGTTCTATAGGTTGTGTTGTGACCTTGGTTACGTGTTCTCGTTCATAGCCACTTGTAAGCCTTTTTATCAACTTTTGCATTTTTGTGTTTTAGTTGTCGAGATAGTGTAATATCTTTCTTAATAATCATTAGTCATAATTAAGTGTATTTAAGTTTTAAAACCAGTGGTTTGTTCTTTTAAAGCGTATTTAGAAAAAATCTCATCTTAACAGTTTTATTAGCATAGTTGTAATTTCTCGGTTCTATGTGGTTATTCTTTGTCATTTAGTGTTTCTTTAGTCCTAATAATTGAAATTATAAGGTTTATAATCATGTTCATGGTGCGAATCTTTGTTATCTTTGAAAAACACCAAATCGGTCACATAAAGGGTTGTTTGGATTTGTGCAGTTCAACATGTACCAAAGGTTGTGCGATCTGTGTTTGTGCTTATTTCATGTTTCACTTGGTCTAAAGAACTCGGTTAAACAAGAAAACTAGTCCTTATTTTGTGAAAAGTCAAACTCTCACTTAATATCATTTATCTTGTTCATTTGTTAGGAATTTGGTTTGCTAAAATCATCATATTAGCTCAAAAGTAGTTAACATAGCTCAATACAACTTCATTACACCTTAATATATCATAATCAGTTCATAGAATCATTTTAAAGTTCATAAAAGTCAAACCGGGTGTGTCATTAAAAGTCAAAAATCATCACGTGCATGATTTGGTAGCCAAGTTCATAAGCTCTTAGAGAGCTTATTAGTGATCATTATCCTGTGTGTTTTGGCTTTTGAGAAGCCAACCAAGCTGTCTCAAGGTTACAAGTTCCTATTTTCCATTTATAGCTTATTTGATAGCTTTTGTTTAGCTTATTTTTCACACCATTTCAATACGATGTCCGTGCATCGGTTTGATAATTTGAATCATGAGCTCTCTGAGCTTATTAGTTGTCCAAAATAAGTGATTTTTGTTTCTTTGGATAGTCAACCTGGTCCTTTTCAAGCTCCAAGTTTTAAAATTCCATTTTCAACTTATTTACTAGGCTGCATAAGCTTATCATTTTGACCCATATTACTCAAAGATTAAGCGAGTCTCAAATCGATGGGTTCTCGGGTTTTGAAAAAGCTTCTCAAAAGCTCATTTTAGCTTGTTTTTATCTCATCTTTTGTTTCTAGGTAGTCAACCAGGTCTTTTACAAGTTTCATTAATTGCTTTTCAGCTTTAGCTTATTTTGTGTTCTGTGCAAAAGCTCAAAGTAGTATACCAAAACCTGTTTTAGCTTAAAAGCTCAAAACCTCAAATTTGTGTTAACTTGTAATCCAGAGGTTCAAGCTTATTTGTTTTTGTTCCAATTGAGTCATTTTAGCTTAATATAGCTTCGTGAAGGTTTGGTAGCTTTTGGTTATAAATTGGCTTTTTCTAGTGCTTATTAATAAGCAGTTGCCACTTCAGTTGCTTATTTCTCCAAACAAGCCCATGTTTTTCTATTTTTCTTAGATTATACATATTAAAATAGACTTTTCCTGAAATTTTCATAATTTTTCTTAACTGTTTGCTATTTTTCTTAATTAAAAACAGTTTTTAGGTATTTTTAAATAGCTTTTAATACAAATAAATTATAAAAAGTCCAAAAAAATGATTTTTCAATTTTCTTAGGTTAAGATAAATATAAAAGTAATAAAAAGTATTTTTCCATAATTTTCTTAGTTTAAAAAGTATTTTTAGCATTTTAATTAGTTTTAAATAGTTTTAAATTAATAATAAATACATAATAAGTCTTAAAAATATATTTTTAGTTTTAAAATAAGTTTTATCATATTTTAGATTTTTCCAAGTTATAATTTCATTTTCTAGGTTAATTTTGTATTTTCTTGTATTTTAGTGCATTTTAAATACTTAATAAATAGTTTTAATTAATAATAAATAAATAAATAGTTGTAAAATAATTTTATTTTTCTAATAATTTTCTTTTATTATTAGGATTGTAAAACATCATTTTCATATTTATAGGTCTTTTATTTCTTTAAAACTCACTTTTTATTTTGTACGTAGAGCGTAATTTTATTTTAAACGTAAGTTTTAAGTTGTAGGTTTTAAACGTTCATCGACTTTAAAAATAGTGATAGCGTTTATTTAATAGATTTTATCTTTTATTTCTTTTAATTTGCATTTAAGTCGCTTTAATTTGTAAATCTTTTCTTTAGGTAATTTTCCATCGAAAACCTTCTCGATCACTATCCTTAGTGATCATTCTATCATCGATCAAGTGTTTTTACACCAATTCATCCTCCGTGGGACTTAACGACCCAGAATTCCCTATATTCCTCGATCTTAATTGCATTTGTGTTTAAATTGTTTTAAGTCTATTAGACTTGTTGTTTAGCACAGATCAAAATTTTAGCGCGCCACGGGAGGTTGTAAGCGTGTTTCTAGCATTTCGGACCCGTACTTGCACATATACCACAGTTTGTAAAAGTTTTCGTAAAGTTAATATAAATCAAAAGTTCATTAACACTTTTCCTAAAGTGTTAAAACCCAAAACAATATAAAACAACAAAACAATCGTAACGTTTTCTCTTGTGTTTCTTTTAAGGTGATTCTTAAAGAGATACGATTTGGTTAAGCGGACGATACCAAAAATATTTTCCAAAAGTTTTAAACCCATTTGCACAAATCATACCTACGTCTTTTCGGTGGTACTTAATATACATAAAATCAACCACCGAAATCAAGGCGGTCACTACCTAGCTGGGGTGCGACCATTAATAAGTTCCCGAACATCGATTTAAAACTTGCCTTTGTGTCACTTGTGATTTGGTGTACCTTTTCAAAAAGCCATTTCATTTGTGATTATTGGTTAAGTTCACTTGTGTTTTGCCTCATTTGTTTTGAAAATTGATTTTTATACTTAGTGCATGCGACTCGTTCTTCCGATTCTACAAGTCCACTTTCCGAACTTGGAAACATTCCTCAAGACGTGAGGACGTTCGGCTCCTTCACCGTGGATCGAGGCGTCTACCACCACCACCACCGCCGAAATGGCGAAGACAAACCCATGAATGAGCTTCTCCAAGCACCCATCGAGGTTACGGAGATGCCATTGTTGTCCCGACCATTGTGGGCGATACCTTCGAGCTCAAGACCGGGTTGCTTAATCTAGTAACCCAAAGCCAATTCTATGGTCTTGGCGGGATGATCCTCATGCACACATTCGATGGTTTAATAAGATAGCATCAACCATCAAGTACAAGAATGTCCCACGAAGCTATCAAGCTTCTACATTCCCATTTTCTCAGAGGACAAGCCGGAATTGGCGAGAAACAACCCCTCGTTCTATAGAGACATGGGAAGATCTAGTTACCAAGTTTGTTAACGAGTTCTATCCTCCATCCCGAACCACAAGTCTTAAGAATGAGATAATGAAATTTTCTCGAGATTTGATGAATCATTCGGGAGGCATGGGATCGTTACAAAGAATTGCTCATGCAAGTGTCCACATCATGGTTTTACCGAGTTAATGCAAATGGATACTTTCTATAATGGTGCGAGACCGGTGACCAAGACTCTCTGAATGCCTCCATGGAGGTAATTTCCTTAGCAAAACCACCAAAGAAGCCTTACAAATCATTGAAAACAAGTCCCGGTCCGTTCTTTCCGCACTAAGACATATCAAAATCGGTCTAATCTTGGACCTTCTACTTCATCTCATATGAGTACATCTAGCACCGATGCTAAGATTGATAAACTCACCGACATTGTTCGAGCTTTGGTTCTTGCTAACCAAAAGAAAGTCACATTCACTCAAACACCATCACATGGTGAAGTGAAGAAAGTTGAAGTTTGTGTTACTTGTGGTGGTCCTCATGCATACTACAAACTGTCATCGCCACCGATGGTAGTCCGTTTGAAGCAAATGCTATAGCCGGTACTTCAAATCAAGGAGGTAATCAATACCGTCCTCGAATGAACCAAGCTACCGTGCTAACACTTATCGAGCACCACCGGTTTTAACCGAATCCTAACCGAATCGAATCAACCTAGAATGAACCAAGGTTATCAAAACCAAGGTAATTTCTACCTGGACCCAATCAAGGTTTCCAACAACAAGGGAACCTTCATCAAAACAATTTCAATCGTGGGAATCAATTTCATGGGAATGTGAATCCTAATCAAGGAATTTTCAACAACAAGGTCATAATCAAAACATCCGACCTCAAAATTTCCTCTAATCCACCTCCCGTCATTACTCCTCCGGGACCATCATCGATGAGTTCTTGAAGCGGTTCATGAAATCCCAAGATGAGATGAGCAGTTGTTGGTCGGTCGGATCGATCGAAGAAGTCTTTAAATGATCG
Source organism: Chrysanthemum lavandulifolium (assembly GCA_022545495.1). Taxonomy (NCBI): domain Eukaryota; kingdom Viridiplantae; phylum Streptophyta; class Magnoliopsida; order Asterales; family Asteraceae; genus Chrysanthemum; species Chrysanthemum lavandulifolium. Next base: position 192,870,605 of record CM040240.1, read on the forward strand.
ACCCTCGGGCTCGGTACTTTACCGAGCAACACGATCGCTAACCCGGGGCGATGCTAAAGCGATCACGACCGAAGTGGTGTTTCATACAATGGACCCGCTATTCCTACTACCTCTTCTTCTTCTCTTCCAAAGGTAGTGGAAAGTGAACCTCGACTCACAATGGACCTCGACTCCAATGCCCCTCCTCCGTGGCAATGAGTCAAGTTACCAAGGAAACAACGGACAAGGTGCATTATTCTAGCCCACATAATACAAGACAAGTCCCACCTTGGTAGTCCATCCTCAAGTTGTCCGAAACCCAAGTCTAATCCGGGAGTTGTTTTGAACCACCGTAGCTCCGTTGAAAATATCAAATCCAAATCTTCTATTCCATATCCATCACGTTTGAATGAGCAAAAGCTCCGTGAAAAGCTAGTCATCAAATGGACAAATTTTCCAAATTTTCCAAGAGTTACATTTTGACATAAGCTGCGGATGCTATCATGTCGATGCCCAAGTTTGCATCAACTCTCAAACACATGTTAAGCAACAAGGAAAAGTTGTTTGAAATGGCTAAAACTCCTCTTAACGAGAGCGCTCTGCGATTATCCTAAAAAGCTTCGAGAAAAGCTTGGAGATCTGGGAAATTTCTCTTACCTTGTGTATTTCCGGAATGGTTGAATGCTTTGCCCTAGCGAGATCTTGGTGCAAGCATAAACCTTATGCCATATTCGATGTGGAAGAAACTTTCTCTTAGGAACTCACTCCTACATGCATGACTCTCGAGCTTGCGGATCGTACAATATCCGTCCTCTTGGCATTGCCGAGGGCGTATTGTGAAAGTAGGAAAGTTCCATTTCCGGTGACTTCGTGGTTGTTGATTTTGATGCCGATCATCGGGTTCCTCTCATTGTTGGTCGAGGATTCACGAGCGGGCGTGCTCTCATAGATGTATTTGAGCAAGAAATCACATTACGTGTTGGAAATGAAGTCGTCACTTTTAACCTTGATCAAACTTGAGGTACTCCGCAAATTATGATTACGAATCGGTTAACCGAATAGATATCATTGATGTTGCTTCGAAGAGTACTGCAAGAAGTTCTTGGTTATGATCATAATTCTTGGTGATAATCTCACTCATTCATCTCAACCTATCATCGCCAATTCTACCCTTCTCTTACCCCATTTGAGGAAAGTGACTTCATCTTAGAAGAGATTGAAGCATACTTATCCGATGATTACATTCCATGGGAAATTGATCATGCTCCAATTGACATTGAGGGAGACATACTTCTCATTGAGAAGTTGCTTAATGATGATCCATCATCACCCCTCACTCTAGTGATTCAATTCCTGATGAGATTAATCAAAATGAGATTAATCTGGAGGGAGATTTTCTTCTTGAGAAGTTGTTAAATCATGACATTTCTTCTCCTCTCCCTTCCATCAAACTTCATAACAAGGAAGTCAAGTCAGTTGAGAAAACTGAAGAATTTCCTGAGGTTGAGCTTAAGGACTTACCACCTCATCTCGAGTATGCATTTCTTGAAGGTGATGATAAATTACCAGTCATTATTGCTAGAGATTTGAGTAAAGATGAAAAAGCTGCTCTCATAAAAATCTTGAAGTCACACAAGCAAGCAATTGCTTGGAAACTCTCCGACATTAAGGGTATCAACCCTGAATTTTGTACTCATAAAATCTTGATGGAGGATGACTTTAAACCCAGATTCAACATCGAGAAGAGTAAATCCAAAATCCATGATGTTATCAAACAGGAGGTTATCAAACTTCTTGATGCGAGATTGATTTACCCAATCTCGATAGTCCTTGGTTAGCCCAATTCATTGTGTTCGAAAAAGGGTGGCATAATTGTTATCACAAATGAAGATAACGAGTTAATTCCAACTCGATTGGTTACGGGATGGCGTGTTTGCATTGACTATCGTAAGTTGAATGGCGCCACTCGTAAAGACCATTTTCCTCTACCCTTTATGGACCAAATGCTTGAGAGATTAGCGAGGAAATGAATACTATTGTTTCCTTGATGGTTTCTCGGGGTACTTTCAGATTCCCATTGATCCAAAGGATCAAGATAAAACCACATTCACCGCCCATACGGAACTTTTGCCTATAGACGTATGCCTTTTGGCCTATGTAATGCTCCTGGCACGTTCCAACGATGTATGATGGCCATTTTCCACGACATGATCGGGGAAACAATGGAGGTGTTTATGGATGACTTCTCGGTCATTGGGGATTCGTTTCAAACATGTCTATCCCATTTAGATAAAATGCTTCAAAGGTGTGAAGACACCAATCTTTGTCTAAACTGGGAGAAAAGCCATTTTATGGTCAAAGAAGGCATAGTCCTTGGCCATAAAATTTCAAAGAATGGGATTGAGGTTGATAGAGCAAAAGTCGATGTTATTGCTAAATTACCTCATCCTACTACCGTCAAAGGTATTAGGAGTTTTTTAGGTCATGCCGGTTTCTATCGTAGATTCATTCAAGATTTTTCCAAAATCGCCCGACCAATGACCCATCTTCTTGAAAAGGATGCTCCTTTTATCTTCTCACCCGAGTGCATCGTAGCTTTTGAAACATTGAAGAAAAAGCTTCTGAAGCACCCATTCTCGTTGCTCCGGTGGGATTTACCTTTTGAGCTAATGTGCGATGCAAGTGATTTTGCTATCGGCGCGGTCTTAGGGCAACGAAGAAACAAGCATTTTCACCTATTCACTACGCAAGTAAAACTATGGTCAAGCTCAAACTCATTACACCACCACGAAAAAGAGCTATTAGCCGTGGTGTATGCATTTGAGAAGTTTCGGCCGTATTTAATCTTGACCAAATGTGTAGTGTATACGGATCACTCGGCTCTTAAATACCTCTTTGCAAAACAAGATGCAAAGCCGAGATTGCTCCGTTGGGTTCTCCTCCTCCAAGAATTTGATATCATCATACGTGATAAAAAGGAGCCGAGAACACAGGTGCGATCATCTGTCGATTAGAAAACCCTCACCAAGATGTTTTCGAGAAAAGGATATTAATGAAACATTTCCTCTCGAGACACTCAATGCGGTTTCTTTTCGTGGAAACTCTTCTACCCCATGGTTTCTTGACTTTGCAAATTACCATGCGGGTAACTTCATCGTGAAAGGGATGTCAACCCAGCAGAAGAATAAATTCTTCAAGGATGTTAAACATTATTTCGGGACGACCCTTTCTTATTCAAAATCTGTGCGGATCAAGTCATCCGACGGTGTGTTTATGGACAAGAAGCTCTTGACATTCTCAAAGCTTGTCATCTTTGGACCCACCGGGGCCATCATAGTCCAAACTACACCGCCAAAAGGTGTTTGATTCCGGGTTCTATTGGCCCACAATCTATAAGGATGCCCACGATTATGTCAAAACTTGTGACGCTTGTCGTCATGGAAACATATCTCAAAGGAATGAAATGCCACAAAATGCCATTCAAGTTTGTGAGATATTTGACATATGGGGTATTGATTTTATGGGGCCATTTCCATCTTCTCGTGGTAACAAGTACATACTCGTGGTCATTGACTATTTGTCAAAATGGGTTGAAGCAAAAGCTTTACCTACCAATGATGCCCGAGTTGTTGTGAAATTTTGAAAGCTCTCTTTGCCGGTTTGGAACTCCTCGTGCAATAATCGGTGATCGTGGTACACATTTTGTAATGACCAATTTGATCGTGTCATGCAAAAGTATGGTGTTACCCACCGTCTATCTCATGCATACCACCCCAAACAAGTGGGCGGTGGAAGTTTCAAATCGTGGTATTAAAAGAATACTTGAAAGGACGATGGGTGAAAATCGTGCATCCCGGTCGGATAAAGCGGATGGCGCACTCACGGGCTTTTAAATGCGACTTACAAAACACCAATTGGGTGTACTCCATACAAGCTAGTGTACGGAAAAGCATGTCATCTTCCGATTGAACTAGAGCACAAGGCTTCTTGGGCCTTAAAACATGCAAACTTCGATATCTGAGACGGTAGGTGATCACGTAAAAGTTCAAATGAATGAACTAAATGAACTTCGTGATCAAGCTTATGAGAACTCTTTGATCTATAAACAAAAGACAAAGAAGATTCATGACTCTAAAATCAAGAACCGCGTTTTCAACGTTGGTGATCGAGTCCTTCTTTTCAACTCTAGATTGAAGATTTTCTCGGGAAAGCTTAAGTCCCGTTGGTCTGGTCCATTTACTATCACTAAGGTTTATCCTTATGGCACCATTGAGTTATCTCAACCTGATGGTCCAAATTTTAAAGTAAATGGTCATCGATTAAAGCATTACTTTGGAGAGGACATTCCCCCTGTGGTTGTCCCGGATCTACAAACATTCCCCATGAACCAATGAATGCGGGGATCGAGTCAAGCTAGTGACTCGGGAATCAAAATATTAGCACACACCATATGGGTTTTCACCCATATTTCATCTTCTTATCCCTTTCTATCACCCTAGTGTGGGGAGTTTTCCCCATTGTTGTATATTCTCATTCTTTCTAAAAAAAAAAAAAAAAAAAAAAAAAAAAAAAAAAATCTTCTTCAAAATAATGGCCGTAGTATTTCCCTTTTATGTTCTTTGTTTCGGCATAACCACGGTACTTTGAATATTGAGGGCAATATTCATTTCTTAGTGTGGGGAATTCTCACGAATTTCATGTAATTATCATCATGTAATTATTCACCCAATTCCCGTTTTTGGCCAAAATTTTTTGGAGTAAGTGTTTTCACTTACTCAAAGCAAATGGTAATCATCCGCCATGTCTAACCCACATAAGGATTGGCTAATCCAGAGCAAACGGCTCTTGGTAAAGATATCTCAAATCCGTTTATGGCTTGCAATTTGCCCAAAATTGTATGGTGTTCAACTCGCCATATCTTTAAACTAGTGAAAAGTTGGCTAGCCCGCAAGTTTATGGCTTGTGGTAAAGGCGATGGAAAATCCATAATTGGTAATCGGCTCACCAAAGATAATATTGATAATTTATCTAAGAGTTGGCTAGTCCGGAAGGTGCGGCACGGTAAAGACAAAATCAAATCCGTTGACGACTTATGATTTGCTCAAAATCATTTGGTTATCATTGTACCAAAGTTCTTACTTGAACTAAAACAATTGGCTACTCCGAGTAATGGCTTTTGGTAAAGAGATAAAATCCATTAAATTTTCTCAAATCATTGCTAGGGACTAGCAATATCTTAGTGTGGGGATTGATGAGTGTCTAAATACTCATCATTTTATACTATTAGAATGCCAAAACATTTCGAAAACACTCGAAATGCATCAAAATGATAAAATATCACAAACAAGTGTTTTATATGTTTTAAATGCAAAAACATCAAAATCGATGAAAAACGTATCAAGTTTGCATAATTGGCGCTTTAGTCCCCAGTTACAAAAGTTGTCAAAATCGGTCCCAGTAATTCAAAAACTTGTAAAATATCATTTTAGGTCCTTGAGATTCAAAAGTTGTCAAAACAAACCCTTTAAAGTTTAAAAATCACAAATTGACAACTTTAGTCCTTTAACTTTGAAAATTGTCAAAAATAGTCCTTGGTTAATTTAAAAAGTGAAAATTATCAAGTTTTAACCTTGTTCTATTCATATTTGACATAAATGGTCCTTATGATAAAACTTTGGAGAAAATTACAAGATTGGTCCTTATAGTTTCTAAATTGACAATTTTGGTCCCTGGATTTGTAAAAATGGAAATTTTCAACTAAGGTCCTTGTACTAATCTTACTTGGCAGTTTTAGTCCTTATGAGAGCTTTGGAACATGTTCAAGATCAGCCCTTAACTTTGGCTAAATTGCATAAGTGGTCCTTATTGTTAAACCAAACCAAACCGGACCCTTTATTATCACTAGCCCAAATCCAATCCGAAGCAATGACCGGCCCAAAAATTAAATTCAAAAATACCCGCCCTGTAGACCTTCCTCCTCACCCTGTTTCACCAATACCGGTGGTTTTAACCCTTGGTTTTCTCCTTACACCTCACTAACACCACTGAGTACTTCCCTCCACCTCCACATCATTCCAAGCTCCAATTAATGCAGAAAACCCACCCTTTGAAAAAATGGCGCCAAAATCACCACTTGGCATATCTGATGATCTGGCTCAAATCAAGGGTCAAGATGTGGTGGGATATTTTCAGAGGTCGACAAGAGAAGATTGAAGTCAATAAATATCAAGTTGGGTGCAGTGGATTAAGATATCTAGTGTAATTTTACTTTTTAATGTCGTTTAAGCTTAACTTTTAATTCAAGTGTATCTTAAAGCTTTTAAATCTTGTATTTCATGTTTCCAGTGTAACATAAACCTTTTGATATCATCAATTTCACTTTTGAGGTCTTATCTCATGTTATGCAATTTTTACGAATTCAAAGAAATCTCAATCTGTTAAAATGTTGTTAGAAATTGTTACTTTGGACTTAGAAGCTCATATAAGCTCCTCATAAAGCTTATCAAATCTTTTAGATACCTTAAAAGCAATATTAGTAGTCAAAATCGAAAATACCAAAATACTAAAAATTCGGTGAAAATAAAAATCAATGGTGAAGGTGACCAAGAAAGTGAAGCAGTTTGATTTGGATGGAAATGGGTTAGAGAACCTGTGGAGGTTCTATAGGTTGTGTTGTGACCTTGGTTACGTGTTCTCGGTTCATAGCCACTTGTAAGCCTTTTATCAACTTTTGCATTTTTGTGTTTTAGTTGTCGAGATAGTGTAATATCTGTTTCTTAATAATCATTAGTCATAATTAAGTGTATTTAAGTTTTAAAACCAGTGGTTTGTTCTTTTAAAGCGTATTTAGAAAAAATCTCATCTTAACAATTTTATTAGCATAGTTGTAATTTCTCGGTTCTATGTGGTTATTCTTTGTCATTTAGTGTTTCTTTAGTCCTAATAATTGAAATTATAAGGTTTATAATCATGTTCATGGTGCGAATCTTTGTTATCTTTTGAAAAACACCAAATCGGTCACATAAAGGGTTGTTTGGATTTGTGCAGTTCAACATGTACCAAAGGTTGTGCGATCTGTGTTTGTGCTTATTTCATGTTTCACTTGGTCTAAAGAACTCGGTTAAACAAGAAAACTAGTCCTTATTTTGTGAAAAGTCAAACTCTCACTTAATATCATTTATCTTGTTCATTTGTTAGGAATTTGGTTTGCTAAAATCATCATATTAGCTCAAAAGTAGTTAACATAGCTCAATACAACTTCATTACACCTTAATATATCATAATCAGTTCATAGAATCATTTTAAAGTTCATAAAAGTCAAACCGAGTGTGTCATTAAAAGTCAAAATCATGTCTGTGCACGATTTGGTAGCCAGTTCATAAGCTCTTAGAGAGCTTATTAGTGATCATTATCCTGTGTGTTTTGGCTTTTGAGAAGCCAACCAAGCTGTCTCAAGGTTACAAGTTCCTATTTTCCATTTATAGCTTATTTGATAGCTTTTTGTTTAGCTTATTTTTCACACCATTTCAATACGATTGTCACGTGCATCGGTTTTGATAAATTTGAATCATGAGCTTCTACAGAGCTTATTAGTTGTCCAAAATAAGTGATTTTTGTTTCTTTGGATAGTCAACCTGGTCCTTTTCAAGCTCCAAGTTTTAAAATTCCATTTTCGACTTATTTACTAGGCTCGCATAAGCTTATCATTTTGACCCATATTACTCAAAGATTAAGCGAGTCTCAAATCGATGGGTTCTCGGGTTTTGAAAAAGCTTCTCAAAAGCTCATTTTAGCTTGTTTTGATCTCATCTTTTGTTTCTAGGTAGCCAACCAGGTCTTTTACAAGTTTCATTAATTGCTTTTCATTTTAGCTTATTTTGTGTTCGTGTATAAGCTCAAAGTAGTATACCAAAAACTGTTTTAGCTTTAAAAGTCAAAACCTCAAATCTGTGCTAACTGGTAATCCAGAGGTTCAAGCTTATTGTTTTTGTTCCATTTGAGTTCTTTTAGCTTAATATAGCTTCGTGAAGGTTTGGTAGTCTTTGGTTATAAATTGGCTTTTTCTAGTGCTTATTAATAGCGATTGCAAGCTAGATTGCTTATTTCTCCAAACAAGCCCATGTTTTCTATTTTTCTTAGATTCAGTATATTAAAATAGACTTTTCCTGAAATTTTCATAATTTTTCATAACTGTTTGCTATTTTTCTTAATTAAAAGCAGTTTTAGGTATTTTAAATAGCTTTTAATACAAATAAATTATAAAAGTCCAAAAAATGATTTTTCAATTTTCTTAGGTTAAGATAAATATAAAAGTAATAAAAAGTATTTTTCCATAATTTTCTTAGTTTAAAAAGTATTTTTAGCATTTTAATTAGTTTTAAATAGTTTTAAATTAATAATAAATACATAATAAGTCTTAAAAATATATTTTTAGTTTTAAAATAAGTTTTATCATATTTTAGATTTTTCCAAGTTATAATTTCATTTTCTAGGTTAATTTTGTATTTTCTTGTATTTTAGTGCATTTTAAATACTTAATAAATAGTTTTAATTAATAATAAATAAATAAATAGTTTTAAAAATAATTTTATTTTTATAATAATTTTCTTTTATTATTAGGATTGTAAAAACATCATTTTCATATTTATAGGTCTTTTATTTCTTTAAAACTCACATTTTATTTTGTACGTAGACGTAATTTTATTTTAAACGTAAGTTTTAAGTTGTAGGTTTTAAACGTTCATCGATCTTTAAAAATAGTGATAGCGTTTATTTAATAGATTTTATCTTTTATTTCTTTTAATTTGCATTTAAGTCGCTTTAATTTGTAAATCTTTTCTTTAGGTAATTATTTCCATCGATCACTAAAACCTATCATCGATCACTATCCTTAGTGATCATTCTATCATCGATTAAGTGTGTTTTACACCAATTCATCCTCCGTGGGACTTAACGACCGAGAATTAGGAGGCGTATATTGTAAACACTATATTCCTCCGATCTTAATTGCATTTGTGTTTAAGACTTTGGTGATTCTTTGTTGCGGTTTGGTAAATCGGTGTTGCGAGTTGACAAATTTAGTGTTGAGGTTTGATTATTATATTAGTTTTAGTGCGGTTTGTTAATAAAGACAAACTTGCGGTTCGACGACTAGCTATAAAGACAAAAAGGACGATAGTGACACTTGTACGATTGAAAGCGACTTGCGATTTGCCAATTAGTGTTGCGACTTGTCACTTGCGGTTTGTCATTCTTGCGACTTGAAGCCTTTAAGAGTGGAGTCTTGTGACTTGTACGTCTTGCGATTTGTAGATTGTTGAGATTTATCCTTATTGCGATTTGTCATTCGTTGCGGTTTGAATCTTGTTGAGATTTGTCAATTGCGGTTTGTTAATATTGCGGTTTGATCGTCTTTGCGATTTGAACTGGGTTGCGATTTAAAGCATCAAGATTCGAAGTTGCTATTTGACCTACATCGCGTTTTGTCATATTGCGATTTGAGACTCTGTGTTGTTGAAGACTTACGGTTTGACTCAATTTCTGAGATTTGACCTCTTGAGATTTGATACGTGCAGTTTGGGTTCTACGGTTTTCTCTTGATTTTGTAAAATCCCGCGAAAGATTCGATTTCTCGGTTTAAATCAAAGAGTTGTAAAATCCCGTGTATTTAGAAATCATGTCTACTGTTTCCGACGATGTTCAAGCTGTTGGGTCCGATACCCGCCCTCCTATGCTGGATAGAACAGATTATGATTCTTAGGCACAGAGAATCTGACTGTATAACTTAGGCAAAGAGAATGGTCTTAACATCATTCAATCGGTTGATGAAGGTCCGTACGGATGGGCACCACCGTGGATGAACACGCATTGCTGGTGAAGATGGACATGTCACTCACGGGAATGGATAGACCAATGACTTATGATGATCTCAATGGGAAGGACAAGAAAGATATGATGTCGACATCGAGCTTCCAACATCATCCTTCAAGGTCTACCCAAGGATATCTACAAGCTGATAAATCACAACACCCAGGCTAAAGCAATTTGGGACAATGTCAAAATGCTTCTTTCTGGCTCAGAACTGACAAAGGAAGATCGAGAGTCACAACTGTACGATGACTTTGAGAACTTCAAGATGAACCCAGGGGAGAGTATTACAGAATACCATGTGAGGTTTCACAAACTTGTAAATGATATGAGGAATATTAAGATGAATATGCCAAATATCCAACTCAATTCCAAGTTCGTAAACAACATGACACCTGAGTGGAACAGGTTTGTTTCCGCGGTGAAGCTGAAGAAAGGATTGAGAAATACGAACTATGGGCAGTTGTATGCTTATTTACTTCAACATGAGAAGCATGTTGCACATGACCGTTTGATCATGGAAAAACTCAATCCAACTACAACAACAAGCACAACAAATGACTCAGTTGCATTTGGTTCTAATGTTAAGCTAAACACTCCAACATCACCTGCTCAAGGTTACCAGTATTCCTCATCTTCCCGAATCGAATCGGGTTATTCAACGGACTTAGGATATACCCCAATGACATGTTGGTGAAAACCTCTCAAACCAAGTTGCTATATTGGTTCAACAATTGAACCGCACTTCCCAAACCAACAACCAACTTAGAACCTCATCTAACCCACACAATCAAGCTATAGTGGAAGATATAAGGGTTGTGGTACGAATGTGCAAGGAAGACAAAATGTGAACCCAAGGAATGTTGCGATTGGTTATGTGGGGCTCGAGCGAGAGGAGGATAGTGGTTCAAGGTCAAGGCAAACCGATTACATGTTACAAGCGTGGTGGTGTGGGACATATTGCTAGGAGCGCACTCAACCTAAGCATCCACAAAATGATGAGTACTTCAGGGATAAGATGTTGCTAATGCAGGCACAAGATAGTGGAGCAGTGTTGGATGAGGAAGAGTTGTTGTTTCTTGCTGAGGGGAATGCCAACACATTTGATGCTAACGTGGATGAACAACCAGTGTATGATTTGGCATAGAATGATCCAAACATCTTCCAGGTTGCTGACTGTGATGCCTTCGACTCTGATGTTGATGATGAACTAATGGTACAAACTATATTCATGGCCAATATTTCACCCATTATTTCATCACCTCAACAAGATGGTCCCTTCAATGCTTCAGTCATATCAGAGGTACTAAAACTATATGATGTGGTTGATGAGCAAAGATTCCCAACAAAGTACAAGCGGCGTAAGTCGTTGAGTCGGATATTGTAAATATGGAAATAGCAATGTTATCCCATATGAGCAATATGTGAAGCACGATGAAAGTCTTGTTGTACCAAGTAGTGCATCTTACGCCATTTATGATGAATATATGTTTAATGAGTACCGAATATTTACATGATGACTCACGACCACTAAGCTAAATATATATAAGGATCAAGTTGCCATCTATGAGCAGTGCTAAATTTTAGCTAACCACACATGAGCAAGAAATGGATTGCCAAATCGTACACTCGATCACTAAATGTAATTTAAAGAAGAAAGCGTTAAAACAAGATCTCAATTCCTTACAAGAGAAACTTAATCAAATTGTTAAACAAAACAAGAAATACAAGTAAATTTAAAACACTTAAAGCGGAATTCAAAGAAACCGAATCTAAACTCCTAAATGATTTTTCCAACCTTAAAACTCTAAAGAATAAACACGAAAACAAGTTATACGTACAAGGCAACACCATTCAGAATGCTCACATGATTACAAATCACATAGTATTAAGTGATAAACATAGTGAAAACCTTGTAGAAGACCCAAATCATGTGTACCTTAAGAAAGCCAAAAGGGCTCAAGATGTGATTTATGAAGGTAGTGAGATTCTTAAGCCTAAACAAAAGCCTACATGTGTACAAATAACAGAAGATGACATAGAGTTAGAAAATGCCTCTAGAGAGAAAATGGATACGAAAATGAATAACCCTGATATTGTGGAGAAAAGATTAAATTTCAAAACTCCCAACTATTCTAAGGAAAACTTCTTAGCCACATTCAAACCTCAAATTCAATTAACCCCTGAACAAGTGTTTTGGAAGTTAGATATGGATAAGAGAAAGGCCGAAGAACTTGTTGAAAATAATCCTCCCCTTAGGAAATTGCATGCGGCTACGATATATCCTCCCAATACACCGATGCATTTAGTGCCTTCTTATTCTTCCTACACAATGCAAAACCTTAACTAGAATATCGTGATTTACCAACTATTTGTCGATTTCGATAAAACTTGTAAGAAGAGAATCACACCAACAGTATTCTTGAAGGAAAAGGGTTTGAGTAAACAAAAGAGTGTTATCTTCTTGAGGTTATTGCATTCTTTAAACAATTGAAAGAACAATTCGAGGGTATTCAAAAGGCCCTAGATATTGAGGTTCAAGAAATGAAAATGATGTTTAATGAAATGGAAAATGAGGCAAGAAATAATGCATATTAGCTTAAAATCTATGAGATTGAGAGAAAGAATATTCACATTCTTAATGAGAATTTGATTGCTAGATGTATTGAGCAGGATGTGCTATATACTGTCACAAATTATGCCATAACTGCTTCTCAATTTCATGATTTGTCAATTGCATTTAATGTTTCCCAAGATCGTGTCAATGAGCTTGAAACCGAGAATTCAAAATTGCAAGAAAAAAATCCAAAAAGATGATCATGATAATATGATCAGGCATTTTTCTAAATTGGAGGTTGATTATCTTGATTTGCAATTAATTTATCAACATCTAGAAGAAAGAATCAAAACCTCAAATGCCAAGACATCTTTGGATGCTCCTGAATTTGATGCTTATTTTGAAATAAGCACACGTGATGAACGGATTCAAGCTCACTGCAACACGATCCGAAAGTTGAAAGCTCAAATTTCCCAATTGAAGGGAAATAGGAGTGAAGTGGTTGGCTCTCATATACCACCTTCTTTAGATTCTCAGAATGTCGAACTTCAAAACATCATCAATGAATTACAACATGAAAATAAGTGTTTTCAAGCTAAAAATACTAAAGTTAAATTGCATTTCAAAGAGTTATATGAATCAATTAAGGTCACTCGTGACAAGAACAATGAAAAGATAACTTCTTTGCTTAAAGAAATTGAGAATCTAAAGACTCAGGTAAAAGGGAAAATGCCAATCACTAGTTGTGATAATGTTGTACCAAAAGTGTACGCTTGTAAGAAATATGCAATTAATGTTAAGTATATTCCCCATCCTCTTAGGAATAATTGACCTGTGTGTCAAGCATATCTCACTCGCCTTAAGGATAGCCTAGATATTGTTCGTGAGATAGTTGAAGATGCTAGAATAGAGAAGCCTCTAGATAGTGATTTTGCCGATGCTTGCATTTACACGAACAATCTCAAGAAATGTTAGAATATGTCATAGGCACTTATCCTAAAAGTGATAATAAGCGAGATAGACTTGTTGCACCCTCTTCCATGCCTAAGATCAAGCATGTTACCTTTGATGTACCTCCGAAAGCCTCGAGCCCAAAGACTTCTAGGCTAGAAATGCAAAAGCGGTGCAACAAACTAATATTCCGTCATTACTTCTCTGAGGAGTAGCGGTGATACTAAGGCTAGCGGGTCAAATCTAAAGGAAATAAAAGCAAGATAGGACCTCGCCACTAAAAGTGATCAAGTGAAGAAAGTAGAAGACCACCATAGGATTAATAAGTTTAAGTTGAACAATTTGAATCGTGTTGATTCTAGTATTAGCTATAAGCTTCTTGTAAATAATTTGAATTCTACTACGCTTGCAAAACATGTAATGAATGTTTAATGTATGGTAATCATGATGAATGTCTTTGTGTCTTATTTGAGGCCTTATGTTAAATCCCGATAGATAAAGTTTGGAAAGAAAAATAGGTTAAGCAATCTTGAAACCTATAGGGATAAAGTTCACTAATGTGGGTTATCAATGGAAACCCACATGACAAAAATCAAAGTTGGTAAACAATGTCCCTCATTGCCTAGATCAGTGCCCTTTAAGAAATGAAAGCCCATTGGTAGAATTATTCCTTTAAGAACTCAACACACTATGACTATGTCCACTACTTCTACTAGTGATGCCTCCACTAATAATATCATGGCATCTAGGAATTATGTAAGTCTACTGATTGTTCGTACTAACCAATCGGACCCCATATTCACATGGGATCCACTATTTCGACTATCCATTCTCGTCTGCTTTTCAAATGCATGTCGCATAAATTGTCCTTTGGTATTTAGGTTCAGTGCTCAAAACATATGACTGGGATCGCTCAGGCTCAAGAACTTCGTGAATAAGTTTATCGGATGTTAGATTTGGGAATGATCATTTTGGGGCAATTATGGGTTATGGATATTATGTTTTTGGTGACAGTGTTATCTCCCGGGTATACTATGTGGAAGGACTTGGCCACAATCTGTTCTCTGTTGGTCAATTTTGTGAATCTGATCTCGAGGTAGCCTTCAGAAAACAAACATGTTTCGTTCGAGAATTAGATGGTTGTAACACCCCCAAATTTGGTTTAGAGGAAGCATACGTGTTAAGGGGAATGTTACGAAATTGGAGATCACAACACAAGTAATAAAGAACGGAATACATACTCCGTTTGATTTCATAAAATAGTTTTAAAACATTATCTTACAACATTGTTTAGATAAATGGGCACATCCCATAAGTTCAGTGGTCCCAATTTAAAAACATCGTTATGTGTAAAAACACTCCTTTAGGTTTTACTACGACCATTTACCGCCTCTTGCCTTGCATCCATGATCACAAACTAAGCAACCGAGAAAATATGCTAAAAGGTCACTAAAAGTTGGTGAGTTCATAGGTTTAAGTTAAAACAGTAAGTTTGGACCATAAATCATGTCATATAATCATTATAAAGAATATAATGATATATGGATGAATGTCTATTACGTTAGCTCTAAGTTCATGCAAGCGATACTACGACAGTTTACGTATGCTAAAGATATCATACAATATATAGGCCCAATGCGAGTGTTTTGTCCTAAACACTCAATTCGACATGGTATACGTTTCGCCTTGGCCTAAGCATGGCCAACCGAACGGAGGAGTCACCTCAATAGATCTATTTATAACATTCAAGGCTTCTCGATGGGGACCGGCGGTTCATGAAAAAGGGCATTCTCTAGGGACATAAGGGCTTAGGCTAAACCACGTAATACTAATCATGCAATAGTTTAGGTCCATAAAAGGTTTTGCATATTTTCTCACCCCAAAATGTATAAAACAGTTTATCAAGTAAAAGAGGGGCTATGAAAACTCACCTTAGCAAATGTGCAATCCAAAAGTGGGATTTAGTGATTGTTGTGAAGCGGCACCGACACGCGACCTAGATAAGGAGGGAAATGTTTAGTTCATTGTTTTAAGTATCTTACTTAAGTAGTTCAATTGTTTTTATAATTGTATTAAAACTAAACTTTAGTTTGTAAAAATGATTAAGTTGTTTTACTAGTAAGTATACGAAAGTATATATATACTTTTCATGTTGACACTATAATGATTTAAAAATCCAAAATTTGGTTTGAAAATATTTACGATATTCTCTTAGTAAGTATATAATGTGTATATACTTATTTAAGTTGACACATGATAGTAGCGTCAAAAATCAAATATTGGTTGATCTATTCTCTAATTATATTTAGAAGATACTTAAGTTAAATTTGAAGACTTTCAAATTTAATATATGATAAAATGATATAGTGGTCTCTATTTATTTGTCAAAACTCGTTCTTTATATATATATATATATATATATATATAGTCCTAAACGTGAAATTCACTTGACATACATTTGTTTACATATTGACGTTAAAGCGTTGTCGTAGACATTATTAAGTGAATCATGTTTTAAAGCACTTGTTGTTTATGTCAAACCTTTACACATGTTTACTTGCAGTGAAACTTTTGGCGTTAAGACAATATGTACGAAATAGAAAGAAGAATATGCGGGAATGAGTCTTTGGTTCATAGTTTGACTTCTTATTACACACGTTGAGTTTATTTTTGCGGGTTGGTGTAAGTTATAACTTTTCACATACACATCAAACCATAACACAAAGTAGTATATAGATGGAATTCTAGAGAGAAAGTTAGAGGTTTAGGGAACTTAGTGAGAGAAAGTGAAAGATATCATTATGAGCTCCAACTCTACCTTGGGAGATAGAGTATTTATAGTCTTACATAAATCGCCACACATCGGGTTGTGGATCGAGAATCTGATGGGTAAAGACCCGTCCGTCCTCCACGGTGTTACTTAACTAATTACTACTTAACGAAAGGAACTACGACTACGAGCTTTAACGATTACATATACTTGTGGTGACCGACTCTTTAATACGGAATTTCTAATTCCTAACAATCTCCCCAAGGAGGTCACCTCAATCATGTACCAAAATTACATAGAATACAACTAGATAATACATTAACACTTGATCTTGCATTCTTGACGTAGTCCTTTGCTCCTAAGCTCGTAGACATTGATTCTTCACAATGCATGTTTGGTTATTCCAAGTGGAGGTCTTTTCTTGATCCATGTGATAATAAATTTGAGCCAACATTTGAGATTATCACTATAAAAAATCTCGAGACATCCATTGTGGTGTTGTGACTTTGGGACCGACATGCTCACATTCGGATCATGATGTCTTCTCATCGAGTAGCGGAAGCATTTGTTGAATCATGATATTGGCGGCAGTAGCAAAAGCATGGAGTGAAAATATCGAGTCATTGATGCACTTATCATGATTTCTTTTGAGATGAATGTAGTGTGAGCATGCGGCTATGGATTGACCGCTTCATTCGATCACCGCAAGCGTCGGGTGTACCGCATACGAGTTAGCAATAAATCGCGCGAAAGTGTCTTTGATCACTTTCGTTGAATTGAGGTACACGCCCACGGTTCCCGTTGATCGGTACAAATCTTGCTGTGATCGGTAGGATTCCTAAGAATCTCCTTGATGTGGGTTTCGCATTTGTTCTAGGTGTTCTCAAACCGAACATCTCAAAGAAGACAACACGGAGTGAGTGAACGGTAATTTTAAGTCCACCGATTGATGAAAGAGATTTGAAAAACAATCGTGTATTGCTCAATAGAAATTGTTTTTGCAATACAATGAAGGTTTTATTGAAAATCAATTATCAATCATAAAACACCTTTTGGTTTGAAAGATTAGTACACGGTCGATGTGCTAAAGAAAAGAGTTTTAAGCACAATGACCGGTTTTTCAAAGGTATCCGTCAATCCATAACCCGAACCGAGATTGATTCAAGAGATTGAATTGCCCCATTGTTTACATTCGGTTGTCACATGGTTAATCTATAAAATAGATCTCACATGCCACCTACCGGAGCTTATTTGATGTTGGCTCGAAGGCTTTGCATCTTCATTGTGAATATGTATACACATCACTCGGATGTTACGCAATACCACAAGGATAATGCATAGGACTCAAGATATAATCTCTTTCCACATTGTGTGAAACGAGAGAGTCTTCATTGAAAGTGTCCTAATGAGATTTATTGATGATCTCGTGGCTCTAGACTCAATTTGTGCATATTTGGATCTTGTCGGAGACTAGGGAGAGGTCTCTCTTCAATATCAACCATCTCAAGAGAAAGTCGATAGATAATGTCGGTTCCCGTGAGAATGAAACAAGTCCTTTTAAGAGGAACTTGAGTGGTTTGGAAAGTTGAAGTGCGGTGCGTCACTTGGGTCCATGACGTCTTGTCTTCAATACCGATGTTACCATCAAGTAGCATATGAATTGAGCCGGTTTCGCCCTAAGGTTGAATAAATGGAGGCTATTTGTTTTCACCCTTTCTCATTCAATTCTTTTTAATTCTTCAACCCCTTCGGTGCTTACCGAGACTTCATAGCTAGAACCTTGTTGGGTTTATTCCAGTACTAGCTCGGTCTTAGTCCGCACTCTTCCCATATCTCATTTTTCTCCTTTTATCATCATACCTAAGGACTTCTACACTAACTAGTGGATTGTCCTCGGTAGATCCCTCCGGTTACGGCGGATCATGGGAACACATACCTAACCTTATCATCCTTATATCACCGTACATAAAGTAGAGTTGGTCGGTCTATTTGGTATTGTTCATCTGCCATTGGAACCAATTGAAAACCATTTGAAAGTCAATTCAGGTACTTGTGATATATTATCAAAGCATTTTGTACCTGAATTATTTTTGATATTTTTAGAACGAGAACTCCCCCTCAACATGTGCATCAAGTATTTCAAAATGTTTTGCACACGGAGGCAAGAGAAAGGATTAACTTCTTTGATTACCATTTTCTAAACGATATCAACATCACTTCCCACATCAAGTCAAGTAGATAGAGTATTTCCGGGAAGGATGAGGTTTCCATAAATTTGCTCCCCCTCAATATGTGCCTCGGGGTTTGAAGAGAGTTTTGCACATACTAGAGGGAACCTGCACATTGAGATAAGTTGATCACATTTCAAATCATAGGTTTAAGATAGATGCTCCCCCTCAACATGTGCATGGAAAATTGAAATCGTTTGTCACATGTGGGCGGGATAGCATGTACATCCTTATAAAATCATTTACCGAATTGTCGGTTTAAATCCAATTTAAATCACACATTCTCCCGATCACAATTATCAAATCATTTGAGATTTGTGATCTCTTATAGATTTAAATTGATTTTGAAAGCTTTTAAGGGAATTGTGACTTGATTATGAAGGTGTTTTAAGCGATAAGGATCGGATTTTAAGACTTTAAACTCCATTGATAAAACATGCATGTATATCTTTTGAAAACAATTTAATGCCAAATAACTTTTTAATTTAATTGAAATCATTATCCCCTCAATCAATGACATAGGTTGTTGATTGAGAGATAGAGATTTTGACAAATAAGTCCTGATGATTATCAAAAATAGAGATCGAGTTATTTTTCAAAGCATTTAGTTTTCAGCAGATAAATGTTTATAGAATCAGAGCATGGAATTTTGAAAACATGATAAGACATGGCTCTGTTCTTTCTTTTAAAATCCGGGTTATTGCCTGAAAATGACAATAAACCATTTATTCTCTTTCTCCCAAATTATTTTTTTTTTTTATTTTTTTTTTTATAAAAATTCGAACAACATCTAAAGACCCGTGTCATTCTTAGAATGACAACATCAAGACCGTAGATATTATCGAATCGAGAGAAACATGACAAAATGACAATATTTTTTGAAGATTTTTGAATTTTTCAATTTTTATGGATTTTGAAAGTTTTATATTTTCTATTTGCTTTTGAAGGTTTTATAATTTTGTATTTTGTTTTCGAATAGATATATACAAGAGATAGATGAAGATAGACCTTTACTCCTCGTCTTCCTCCACGAAGGCGTTTGAGAGTTTTCGGTTGAAGGCTTTTCAAGCCAAGTCGTGGAAGAATAAACTCAAAGCGTTCTCTTGGAAGAGCTTTGGTGAAGATGTCGCTAAGCGATATTCGGACCTCACAAAATATATTTCCACCACACCTTTTCCACTTGTTCCCGATGAAATGATGTCGAATGTCGATATGCTTTGCTCTTGAGTGTTGAACGTTGTAGCATGAGAGAGCAATAGCACTTTTATTATCACGAGTCAGAGGATTTTGTTGAATTCAAAGCCATAGTCGATAATTGAGATCTCATCCATAAGATTTGAGCACAACAAGATGACATGGCTATGTATTCAGCCTACGTAGAGAAATAGAAGTACTCATTTGCTTCTTTGAAGACCGACTCACAAGCTTATCACCCAAAATCGAGCACCTCGACGTGCTTGACGTGTATCTTGACAACACGCATGATCGGCATCGCATAGGCCGTTAGTGACATACCGGTGTCCCGGTACCAAAGACCCATATTGATGGTTCCTTGGAGATACCGAAGACCCGTTTAAGCGCTTCAAGGTGCTTTTAGTAGGCTTAGCACGGTATCTAGCACACATGTAAACAATGAACAAGATGTCCGGTCTACTAGCGTGAGATACATCGTGGATCCAATCATACTCCGATATTTCGTTTGGTCAATCATGATCCACGAGAGGTCCTCATCTAGTTTGGTTCGGTCAATCATGGGGTGTCAGCAGGATCACATGAATCAAATCCAAATTTCTTTAAAATCTACATTGCATATTTAGATTGATTTATGAAAATGCCTCGGGACTTTATGAAATTTGTAATCCCAAGAAAAATGACATTTGTCCCATCATTGACATTTGAAACTTTGAACTCATTTCATTTGAAAACGATCACATTCCATTGGGTGCAATCGAGGCAAAATAATATCATCAACATAAATTTGAACATGAATTAAATGTTTGCACGACTTCACGGTGAACAATGTAGGATCAATGCTCCTTTGATGAATCCGGTTGATAGAAGAAACTTTGATGTATCATACCATGCCCTTGGAGCTTGCTTTAAACCGTAAAGAGCCTTCTTCAAGCGATAAAGCGTGAGTAGGATGCTCTTGATTCACAAATCCTTCAGTTGGGCGGCGTGAGACGACTTCTTTAAGATCTCCGTTCGAAATGCCGTCTTTACATCCATCGATATACTATCATGTTCTTACTAGCAAAGATTAGCGGAAAGATTCGATTGCCTCGATTCGAGCAAGCTGGAGCAAAAGATTCTTCAAAGTCTATACCTCCTCTTGACGATATCCTTTAGCAACTAATCGAGCCTTGTTCTTCAACACATCACCATGCTCATCAAGTTTTACTTTGAAGATCCATTTGAGAGCTATGATCATAGCACGATCTGGGCGGTACTAACTCCCATACATCAAGGCGATCAAACTCATGAATTTCATCTTGCATGGCATTGAACCGACTATCTTCATTCATGGCGGTTTTAACATCTTTTGGTTCGATCTTAGATAGTACGGAGTTGAAGAAGCACCATAAGGCATCGGTTGCGAGTTGTTTCGGGTTGATACTGGAGACGAGAGGATTTCCAATGATATTGTCTAAGGGTGATCGTGAGTCCATTTTCCGAGGTGTTCATGTGGCGGTTGTTGAGGAACCGAGGTAGTCGAGTCGATGTCTCTGAAGAAGATGGTTCGATGATGATTCGAGAGTAGCAAATATGTTTTCAAATAGAGCATCTTGAGAGTCGCAGGGATTAACTTCATCATTGATGCGAGAATCATTTCCATGATGTACATTTGAAGAATGATGATTTGTTGATGAGGCGAAGGATCAGAAGTGCTTCTTGACTTAAAGATATTGATCTTGAGGATTGACTTCATTCACGGAATATAAGCATCCTCTGTTGTAGGAATCAACACCTCATTAGTAATTGAATCATACGATTCATCAAACATAGGATCAAACAATTTCTTTACATCATCTTCGGATGGGGTACATATGGAGCTTCTTGAGAGGAGTTTGGAACAAGGGAAGAACCAATGGGATTGTTTTGAAGTGCGGGTCTGAGTGGGTGTCCAGAGCCATTTGGTGGTCGACTCATCAAAGCGTAACGTGAATTGTTTCCATGATATTTCGGGTTCTTTTGTTGTAGATTCGGTATCCCTTTTGTTTGGTGCATATCCAACAAATACTCCAATGTCGACTTTATCCTAAGTTTGCCCAAGTCTTGACCCTCATTAGTTGGATAGCACAAGGCACCAAACACATGAAGGAAAGATAGATTAGGTTTTTGTTGTGGACAAGTTCATATGGAGTTTTTCCATGAATAGTGTGAATTAGGGAGCGATTTTGTGTGTAGCATGCGGTGGCAATTGCTTGACCCGAGAAACATTGGAACCTTTGAGTAGATCGGTATTGTTCTAGCGGCTTCAACAAGAGTACGATTTCGTCTTTCAACTACACCGTTACATTGAGGGGTTCGTGGAACACTTCTTTGATGGTGATTCCAACGCTTTCATAGAATTCACTAAGTTGTTTGTTGACAAACTCGGTTCCATTGTGCGCTACGATAATTCGACCGCTTTGTTTAGTCGAACTGCGGTTTGTTTGATGTGTTTGATGATGATATCGAGGAGTTTCATCCTTTGTCCTTAAGAACTTGACCCGGTGAATCTAGAGTAATCATCAACCACAACTAACACATATTTCTTCCCAAAGATATTACGCACCTCATTGGTCCACATAAATCCATATGAATCATATGAAGAACTTCGTGACGAGTTAGTAGGTTTGGGTTTATGGGCATACTTCTTGCTTTTTCCCAATTGAAATCTTTGAACAAAGATGATCCTTTTCATACTTTAGTCTAGGTAAACCTACAACTAAGTCCTTTCTGGAAAGATCGTTGATGGTGCCGAAGTTCAAGTGATTGAGACGACGATGCCATAACCATGACTTTGTTTTAGAAGCCTTTGATAACAAGTAGATTGGAGAGGCCCTCATCATGTCATCGATAGAGATGGTGTAAAGATTTGAGCCACGAGTTCCTTTTAACAGTTCCTTACCATTAAGATCTCTAGCAAAGCGGTATGTTTTCCAAGGCTACTTCTAGATCGTAATCACGAATTGACCAACAGAGAGCAGTTATGACCTAAACCTTCCACATAATACACTCTAGAGATGACACTATCACCAACAACATAATCTCCATAACCCATAATAGCACCGAAATGATCATTACCAAATCTAACAGTCCGATGAATTTGCTCACGAAGTTCATGAGCGCGACCGGTCTCAAATCATATGCTTGGAACGACTGAGTCCGGTACCACGAGCGATTTGAGCGATCCGCGGTTGAACACGAGACAAGAATGGATAAGCGGATAATTGGGATCCCCATGCAAGAATGGGTTCCATTTGGTTAGTAACAATGTTTGGAACACCCACATCGAAATAGAAGCATTCATATCGAGAAAGTGAGGCAATGGAATCGTTGTGAATAGATGCGATACTAGTGTCGAGATTAGCTCATTCACGGTGTGATCACTTCTTAAGGAATAGTTCTACCAAGAGGCATCCATTTTCTAGTGGGCATTATCGATTAGTCTTAAGACCAACGGTGTCCAATAAAAGCCTATTTTCTTGAATGTTCTTCCTGTGGGTTTCCTTTTTTCTAACTTTCTTTCGTTTTGCCTTTTAGCCTTCTTAGCATGAATTTTAGCATTAATTGATGATAATCGGACAATTAACATCATTAGCGAACATTAACACCACATTCATGATTAGAGGCGAAATTCAAGCGAGACATCGGTACAAGGTTTGCAAATAGTATCGAATTGAATTAATTACGATGCGCCTATGGCTAATACTAGAATCAACACGATTCGTTTTATTCAATTCAAGCTTAAAGTTCCTAGATTGTTCTTCTACTCTCTTCCGGCACATTCTTAGCTTGAGAGGTCCTATCATTCCTTGTATTGTCTTGAGACTTTGACCGCTCCCTTTAATGTCACCGATTACTCTGTAGGAATGGGAACATTAGTTTGTTTTACTACTCTTTGCACCACTGTTTAGATGTCTTGGGATCTGAACTACATGCAGTGCACTAAGGTTCACTTTCATAAAACTAGAGGTTGTGATTTGTACTCCTAGAAGGCACACTTGAGTTCTCTTTCTTAGCATTGACGGATCCGAATCTGAACTACTTAAAGGCACACTCACGGTTCACATTCAAAACATTGGGAATCGAATGCATATCATACTTAGCGTTAGGCATTGAGCATGGAATCAAAGGATTAACTCTCTCACCTAATGACTTTAGGCATATTGTGATCAAGCATTCTAAGATTTCTTGAGATCGTTTGGCATATAAGCATGCATGTCCAATTGCATTATCATGAGGTTTCTCTAGCTTATCCTCTTCAACAATCTCACGAGACATTCTAGGCAATCCTTAAGGGATGAGAAGTATGTTTGAATGGCAAGTTTGTTGTTCCTTAGATGAGGAGGGACATATGTCACGGATAAAGCATATTTATTACAAGAGTGAACCTTTGATACAACATTCTCCCATTGGTCATTGGCATTTTCCCTTTTACGACTCTTGATTCTCAATTTCCTTTTGCAATGAAGCTATTTGTTCGTTGTTTTTGTTACAGTGACTTTAATTGATTCAAATAACTCATTGAAATGACGTTTAACCTTTTCATTTTCTTCTAGAAAACTTTCGTTTTCCTTTTGTAAAGCATTTACTAGGTTTTGAAGATGAAACGTTTGAGAATTCCGAGAATCTAAAGGAGGAGGCATTTGGGAGCTGTCATATTGTTCGTTTGACCCTTTAATTGAGAGATTTGGGCTTTCAACTTTCTCGATCGTGTTGCTGAGCTTGAATCTGTTCATCTCGTTTGTTAATTTGAAAAGCGCATCAAACTCGGAGCATCCGAAGATGTCTTGATTTTTGAAGTTTTACATTTTCTTTGAGATGTTGATATTTTAGTTGTAAATTAAAATACTCAACTTCTAGTTTAGAAAAATGTTTAACCAAATTGTCGTGATCATCCGGTTCAATTTTCTCATTTAGTTTAGAATTAGTTTTTCAAGCTCAATGACACGATCATGGGAGACTTTCGAGACCACGAGATAGTTCATGAAATTTGGAAGCATTAATAGAGCAATTTGAAGCGATGAAAACACATCTTGAGCAACACATTCGGTAATAAGATTCTCATTTAATGTATGCGAGTTCTTTCTCTCAATCTCATTATATTTGATTACTGCGCTCATAGTCACTAACTTCAACAACCATTGCATCAAATTCCTTTTCCATTCCCTTAATATCGGTTTCTATCCCCTTTTAAGACTCTCAAAGTGATCTTTTAGAAGTTTAAAGAAGGCATGAACTCGCTTAAATAACATTCTTTCATTTGTTCAAAACCCTTTCTCCTTGAGTTATACCGGTGGGTGTGATCCTTTTCTTGCAAGTTTTCTCAAAATCAACAAATAGTTGAAATATAACGTATTGGCTAATTAATGTCTTGCTTTTAGTGGCAATTGTTCTAGGTACAAGATGCATTGGTGTATTAGGAGGATACACGATCGCTCTAGGTATTTTCCAAAGGGAGAGTTTGTTTCAACAATTTTTTACGCTTTACGCTTATCTAAATCCTTTTTCCGAAGACTTGTTCGGGAGTCAACAATGTCCGAGGCTTAAACTTGTTCAAGGAAATCCAGTTTTCCTTCTTGTAATCATGAGGAGTGATAATTATGTTTTCTCTTTGCATTTGGGATCATTTTGTTTCTTATTCATCTTTTCCTAGTGATTTCATTAGATTTCTTATCTTCCTCGGTGCACTCAACGCAACTAGGTTTACGCCTAGGCTTAAGGATTTCATTACCATCATAAAGCACCTTATGAGCATTTCTAGCCTTTTAATTACCTCGAGATTTGGTTCCTCAACAAGGGAATGCTATGCTTATCGCTTAAGACTCGATGTTTCGTGACCATGTGAGCGATCCGAATGGTGTTTCCTTGTATGTACAACTTGTTTTCAAGTTTGTTTTCAAAGTTTTGATTAGAAAAATCTCTCAAGAGTTTTGATTCCTTTGCATTAAATTCTTGCTTAAGCATTTTCACATTTTCTTGAAGTTCTTGTTTTGTTTAATTTGTTTTAAAAGTTTTTCTTGCAAGGAATTTAATTCTTGTTTCAATACTTCTTCTCTAAACTTACTTTTCTAATTCTTGTACTCACTTGGTCATCCATTTCACGCTCACGAGTGGTCAACTCAAACTTAGCACGTTGTTCATAAATGGCAACACGTTCTTTATAGGCATTTAGTTCGAAATTCTTGAATCATCGGGGCACATGCGGTGTATTCATCAAAAACATAG